>WNWK01052895.1:0-12037 GCA_009830355.1 Cherax destructor
TGTTCCTCCTTTCTTATGTTCAAATGTGAGGTTCCATTACCTGGATGAAAAGTCCTTCACTATATTTATACTTTTAGATTTTGCCACCGAAGTGGCTAGTATATTGTGCACCCCATATCCATCCTGTGGACGGAAGTGCAATAGCATATGGATACACAAAAGGCCTAAGAACTAAGCCCCAAAAGGGTTTACAGGATTAAATCTGGATTTAGAGCTGCAGTTCACTTATCTGTTACAAGCAAATTTATTAAAATTTCTTAATATCTTTTGTATCTTATTTTCGTTAATAAGATATCTTGACATGTCACATAGGTTATTATGCTATCTCTATATTCCTCAATAAGTGCACAGTACGTGGCCAGCCCTAAGTAACCTTAGGGTTGGCCACGTACTTTGGATTTGATTTGATCATCATCAGTGTGTCTGCAAAATTGCCAGAAGTACTTGTAACCAAACTTAAGCCTGGCCACTGCAACATCAGTCAATCAGTTCACATTGCAAGATGCTCCATAAACGTACTAATCTACGCTCATGTTATAGTGGGTTATAGATCTACTCAGACTTCTAATTGCATTCCTATAACATTCATTTTCAATATTTACTTTTCTCCTAATAATCTTCCTAATACTAGACACAAATACACCAAAGTTATATTCTCCATTTTCCTTAGGGGTACTTTTCATGGTTAAGGTACGAACTTTATCATGAAGGAGTAATCCAATGTGTGATGAAATCCATAATTATACATTAATTCCCATTTTCCGGATTTATGAGTATCTATACTTGGATTCTCCAATGACCATGTTGTTAGTCATTATGTGAGTCAAGAACCTTCAGTGATGACATGGAATCAGTAATAATCAGTCAATGTCATAAGTTAGCTTTAGCGCCCTTAGGGTGGCTAGCAATTCGTTTTGCAAAATGGAACTCTGTGAACCAATATCTAACATTTTTAATTTATCTCTTCAAACAGGTGTAGTGTCTGATATGTGGAAGATGGCTAATGTAATTCCTATTTTTAAAGCAGGGGACAAGTCACTACCGTCAAACTACCGCCCAATAAGCCTGACCTCAATTGTAGGCAAATTACTAGAGTCAATTATAGCTTATATTATTAGAAGCCATCTAGATAACCATAATTTGATTAATGATACCCAGCATGGATTCACGAGGGGCCGTTCCTGCCTATCTAATTTATTAACCTTCTTCAGTAAAGCTTTTGAGGCTGTTGATCACGATAAAGAATTCGATATAAGAACATAAGAACATAAGAAAGGAGGAACACTGCAGCAGGCCTGTTGGCCCATACTAGGCAGGTCCTTCACAATCCGTCCCACTAACAGAATATTTGCTTAACCCAATTTTCAATGCTACCCAAGAAATAAGCTTTGACAATTCTACCCACTCATGCGCGAGTCCCACTCAAATCCAACCCCTCTCACTCATGAATTTATCCAACCTAAATTTGAAACTACCCAAGGTCCTAGCTTCAATAACCCTACTAGGCAGACTGTTCCACTCATCAACTACCCTATTTCCAAACCAATACTTTCCTATATCCTTTCTAAATCTAAACTTATCTAACTTGAATCCATTATTGCGGGTTCTCTCTTGGAGAGATATCCTCAAGACCTTATTTATATCCCCTTTGTTAATACCCATTTTCCACTTGTATACCTCGATCATGTCTCCCCTCATTCTACGTCTTACAAGTGAATGTAATTTTAGGGTCTTCAATCTTTCTTCGTAAGGAAGATTTCTAATGCTATGTATTAATTTAGTCATTCTACGCTGAATGTTTTCTAACGAATTTATTTATAGGCAGAATAAGGTGGATATTGGAAAGCCAGTGGCACTAGGTGACAAGGACAGTAATAGGTATAAGGGAAAAACAGAAATGAGCAGAAAGGGTAAAGAGAAAGGAGGGTCTTTAAGTGTATATTACACAAATAGTCGTAGTGCTAGGAATAAGATGGACGAGTTGAGATTAGTTGCAAGTACGGGTAATATTGATGTTTTTGCAATAACTGAGACATGGTTTAATATGAAAAATCGGGACATGCCTGCCGAATGTCACATTCAGGGTTTTAAATTGTTCCAAGTAGACAGAAGTATCGGGAAGGGGGGTGGGGTGGCACTCTATGTCCGTGATCATTTTAATTGTTGCATAAAAACGGGTATAAAATCTGAATTAACACATACAGAGTCTGTCTGGATAGAATTTTCAGATGGGTGTGAAAAATTGATTTTAGGCGTGATTTACCGTCCTCCAAACTTAGATAGGGAACAAGGGAGACTACTTGGGGAGGAAATTGTTAAGGCCACAAGGCACGATAACGTAGTAATTTAGGGACTTTAACTTTAGTCAGATTGATTGGAATTTTTGACAGGGAATTTAGAATCTAGCGACTTCTTAGAAGTAGTTCAAGATTGTTTTTGAAGCAGTTTGTGACAGAACCTACAAGGGAAATAACCTGCTTGACTTAGTTCTGGCAAACAAGGAAACCCTTGTTAATAATTTAGAAATTACAGAGGAACTGGCGCAAGCGACCACAAATCAATTACCTTTGGCATTGAATGGAAGTTTCATAGTAGGAATAACTCAGTAACGGTCCCAGATTTTCGCTTAGCAGATTACAATGGACTTAGAGAACACTTATCATCTGTGGACTGGGGTAATGAAGAGAGTTATCAATATGACAGTTTTCTGAATACTATACATGCTGCCCAAAGAACATTTATCCCATATAAAGAAATTAGATCGAATAGAAATGACCCAAAATGGATGAATAATAGGCTCAAATATCTTTTAGGCAGAAGAAAGGAATTTATAGGCGTATCAAAAGAGGTGAGGGTCATCTTATGAATCAGTATATTGACATTAAGAGGGACGTTAAAAAGGGGATAAGAAAAGCTAAACGGGACTACGAAATTAAAGTTGCTAGGGATTCGAAAACTAACCCAAAAAGTTTTTTCCAGGTGTATAGAACAAAAGTTAGAGATAAGATAGGTCCCCTTAAAAATAATTATGGGTATCTTACTGACAAAGAGAATGAAATGTGCTCTATTTTTAATAATTATTTTCTCTCGGTTTTCACTCAGGAAGACACTAATAATATCCCAAGAATTAGGTATTTTAGTGGGCCTGAAGAAGATAAATTATGTAGTATCACAGTCACTAGCGAAATGGTTATCAAACAGATAGACCGTTTGAAGCAAAATAAATCGCCAGGCCCTGATGAGCTTTTTTCAAGGGTTCTTAAGGAATGCAAAATTGAACTCTGTGAACCCTTAACTAACATTTTTAACCTATCTCTTCGAACGGGTGTGGTGTCTGATGCGTGGAAGATGGCTAATGTGGTTCCTGTTTTTAAAGCGGGGGACAAGTCGTTACCATCAAATTACCGCCCAATAAGTCTAACATCAATTGTAGGCAAATTATTAGAGTCGATTATAGCTGATAACATAAGAAGCCATCTCGATAGGCATAATTTGATTATTGATACTCAACATGGATTCACCAGGGGCCGTTCCTGCCTAACTAATTTATTAACTTTTTTCAGTAAGGCTTTTGAGGCAGTTGATCATGATAAAGAATTCGATATTGTTTATTTGGATTTTAGTAAGGCTTTTGATAGAGTACCACATCAGAGACTGTTAAAGAAAGTGGCTGCTCACGGCATTGGGGGAAAAGTGTTTTCATGGATCGAGTCATGGCTCACCAATAGGAAGCAGAGGGTGTGCATTAATGGGGTTAAATCTGAGTGGGGATCTGTAACAAGTGGCGTTCCACAGGGATCGGTTTTGGGCCCGTTGTTGTTTATAATATATAAAATGACCTTGACGAGGGAATTACTAGTGATATGAGCAAATTCGCTGATGACACGAAGATAGGTAGGATAATCGATTCAGACGTAGATGTCACGGAACTTCAGGAGGATTTAGTTGGTAAATTTATGGAATCAATAATTGCCGAGGCAATTCGTAGCCATCTTGAAAAGCATAAATTGATTAATGAATCTCAACACGGTTTTACAAAGGGGCGTTCATGTCTTACGAATTTACTAACTTTTTTCACTAAGGTGTTTGAGGAAGTAGATCATGGTAATGAATATGATATTGTGTATATGGACTTCAGTAAGGCTTTCGATAAAGTTCCACATCAGAGGCTACTGAGGAAACTTAAGGCACACGGAATAGGAGGAGAAATTTTTCCTGGGTAGAGGCATGGTTGACTAATAGGCGGCAGAGAGTTTGCATAAATGGAGAGAAATCAGAATGGGGGCGTGTCTCAGCGGTGTTCCACAGGGTCAGTTTGGGCCCCTGTTGTTTACAATTTACATAAACGACATAGATGAGGGAATAAATAGTAGCATAAGTAAATTTGCTGATGACACCAAAATAGGCCGTCCAATTCATTCAAACGAGGACATTAGAGCACTCCAGGATGATTTGAATAGACTGATGCAGTGGTCGGAGAAGTGGCAGATGCAGTTTAATGTAAACAAATGCAAAGTTCTAAATGTTGGGCAGGACAATAACCATGCCACATATAAGCTGAATAATATAGATCTTATTACTTGTAATTGCGAGAAGGATTTAGGAGTTCTGGTTAGTAGTAATCTGAAGCCAAGACAACAGTGCATAAGTGTTCGCAATAAAGCTAACAGAATCCTTGGCTTCATATCAAGAAGTATAAATAACAGAAGTCCTCAGGTTGTTCTTCAACTCTATATATCTTTGGTTAGGCCTCATTTAGATTATGCTGCACAGTTCTGGTCACCGTATTACAGAATGGATATAAATGCACTGGAAAACGTACAGAGGAGGATGACAAAGTTGATCCCATGTATCAGAAATCTTCCCTATGAGGATAGACTGAGGGCCCTGAATCTGCACTCTCTAGAAAGGCGTAGAATTAGGGGGATATGATTGAGGTGTACAAATGGAAAACAGGAATAAACAAAGGGATGTAAATAGCGTGCTGAAAATATCCAACCAAGACAGGACTCGCAGCAATGGTTTCAAGTTGGAAAAGTTCAGATTCAGGAAGGATATAGGAAGGCACTGGTTTGGTAATAGAGTTGTGGATGAGTGGAACAAACTCCCGAGTACCGTCATAGATGCTAAGACGTTGTGTAGTTTTAAAATAGGTTAGATAAATACATGAGTGGGTGTGGATGGGTGTGAGCTTGTACTAGGTCAGATGCAGTGCTCCTTCCTTAAGTGAATGTAACCTGACCTGTACTAATTCCTTAAGTGGAAGTGACCTGACCAGGTGGTCGACTGGACAATTATACGAGTGGGTGCGGTTGGGTGTGAATTGGTCCTGACTAGGTTGTGCTACTAGGTCAGATGCAGTGCTCCTTCCTTAAGTGAATGTAACCTGACCTGGCTGGGTCGGGGCATTGGCTTAAGCCGTTGGAGATTTGGACCTGCCTCGCATGGGCCAGTAGGCCTGCTGCAGTGTTCCTTCTTTCTTATGTTCTTATGTTCTTAATTCCTGGTCAGAAAAATGGCAGATGCAGTTCAATGTAGATAAATGCAAAGTTCTAAAGCTCGGGAATGTTCATAACCCTAGCACCTACCAGCTTAATAATGTTGAACTCAGCCGTACAGAATGCGAAAAGGATCTGGGGGTTATGGTAAGCAGCAACCTCAAACCAAGTCAGCAATGCCTAAGCGTAAGAAATAAAGCAAATAGATTACTGGGATTTATATCAAGAAGTGTAAGCAACAGAAGTCCAGCGGTTATATTACAGCTTTATACATCATTAGTAAGGCCTCACCTAGATTATGCAGCTCAGTTCTGGTCTCCATTTTACAGAATGGATATAAATTCGTTAGAAAACATTCAGCGACGAATGACAAAGTTAATTCATAGCATTAGAAATCTTCCGTATGAAGAAAGATTGAAGACCCTTAAATTACATTCACTTGTAAGACGAAGAATGAGGGAAGACATGATCGAGGTATATAAGTGGAAAATGGGTATTAACAAAGGGGATATAAATAAGGTCTTGAGGATATCTCTCCAAGAGAGAACCCGCAATAATGGATTCAAATTGGATAAGTTTAGATTTAGAAAGGATATAGGAAAATATTGGTTTGGAAATAGGGTAGTTGATGAGTGGAACAGTCTGCCTAGTAGGGTCATTGAAGCTATGACCTTGGGTAGTTTCAAATTTATTAAGTAAAAGGACACAATTGCAACTAATGTGACATTTTATTGTGGCAACGTTTCGCTCTCCAGGAGCTTTCTCAAGCCGTTACAAGCGATAAATGGACATAGTTGGTATATATATACTGTCAAGGTGAGGTGAAAACACTAGTGGTGTTAGAAATAGTAGTGATATAAGTAGTATTAGTAGTAGTAGTAGTAGTAGTAGAAGTAATACAATAAGGTAGTACAATCAATATGCACGTGAGTAAAAGGTGATAAAACAAATACTTGGGTAGTATAACAATAGGTTAGACAAATATTTCTGCTGGAGGTTGAAATATAAAAGGCCAGTAGGAGTGTTCCACATCTACGATGTGCTAAACTAACAGTAGAGACTATGTGATGGTAGGGTTTACTGTTTTCAGGAGGATTCTTGCTAAGACTTCAGAGATGGTGAAGCTGCCTTTGTTTTGTTTAATTGTGTTAGAAACAGAGATAAGTGCTGATTCAAGGCATTTTCGACTACGGAAATTAGTTTCTTTGATTACTAGTCGGGCGTCTTTGAATTTCATGAGATGATTGTTGGAATTTCGGTGTTGTACGCAGGCGTTGTTCAGGTTATCGTTTCTGCATGCATTCATGTGTTCATTGATGCGTGTCTCGAGGTTTCTTGCTGTTTCTCCTACATAATTCTGTCGCAGCCTCCACAGGGTATAGTGTGACCCCTGCGTTGACTGGTTCATGGTGCTTGGATCTAGTCCTGGTTAGATCCTTAATAGAAGTACTGGAAGCGATGGCGACTCTAGTGTTAGCTTGTGCAAATACTTTAGAAATGTTGGATGCAACCTGGCTGTTGGGAAGAATTATAACTTTGTTTGGAGTGGAATTGACGCGTGAGAATTAATGATCTGAAGAGCTCTTTTCTTGCAATCTTTGATGAAAAAGGAAGGAAAATGTAAATCAGTGAAGGTTTGGTGAATGTATGTACATTCCTCGTCAAGAAACTCAGGACTACAAATTCGGTAAGCTCTTAGGAAGAATCCGATGATGATACCTCTTTATATTTCAACCTCCAGCAGAAATATTTGTCTAACCTATTGTTATACTACCCAAGTATTTGTTTTATCACCTTTTACTCACGTGCATATTGATTGTACTACCTTATTGTATTACTTCTACTACTACTACTACTACTACTAATACTACTTATATCACTACTATTTCTAACACCACTAGTGTTTTCACCTCACCTTGACAGTATATATATACCAACTATGTCCATTTATCGCTTGTAACGGCTTGAGAAAGCTCCTGGAGAGCGAAACGTTGCCACAATAAAATGTCACATTAGTTGCAATTGTGTCCTTTTACTTAACATATTGTCGGTAATTCTACCAATATTATTAGTTTCAAATTTAGGTTGGATAAATTCATGAGTGAGAGGGGTTGGATTTGAGTGGGACTCGCACTTGAGTTAATGACATGATCGAGGTATACAAGTGGAAAATGGGTATTAACAAAGGGGATATAAATAAGGTCTTGAGGATATCTCTCCAAGAGAGAACCCGCAATAATGGATTCAAGTTAGATAAGTTTAGATTTAGAAAGGATATAGGAAAGTATTGGTTTGGAAATAGGGTAGTTGATGAGTGGAACAGTCTGCCTAGTAGGGTTATTGAAGCTAGGACCTTGGGTAGTTTCAAATTTAGGTTGGATAAATTCATGAGTGAGAGGGGTTGGATTTGAGTGGGACTCGCGCATGAGTGGGTAGAATTGTCAAAGCTTATTTCTTGGGTAGCATTGAAGATTGGGTTGAGCAAATATTCTGTTAGTGGGACGGATTGTGAAGGACCTGCCTAGTATGGGCCAACAGGCCTGCTGCAGTGTTCCTCCTTTCTTATGTTCTTATGTTATGTCCATTCTGTAATATGGAGACCAGAACTGAGCTGCGTAATCTAGGTGAGGCCTTACTAATGATGTATAAAGCTGTAATATAACCTCTGGACTTCTGTTGCTAACACTTCTTGATATAAATCCCAGTAATCTATTTGCCTTACTACGTACGCTTAGGCATTGCTGTCTTGGTTTAAGGTTGCTGCTTACCATCACCCCAAGTCCTTCTCGCAATCATATGGCTAAGTTCTACGTTATTTAACTTATAAGTGCTTGGGTTATGGACACTCCCGAGCTTCAGAACCTTGCATTTATCTACATTGAACTGCATCTGCCACTTTTCTGACCACGAATTAAGTTTGTCTAAATCTTCCTGAAGTTCTATGACATCTATGTTTGAATCAATTATCCTACCTATCTTCGTGTCGTCGCGAATTTGCTCATATCACTAGTAATTCCCTCATCAAGGTCATTGATATATATTATAAATAACAATGGGCTAAGACTGATCCCTGGGAACACCACTTGTTACAAGTCCCCATTCGATTTAACCCCATTTATGCACACTCTCTGCTTCCTATGGTGAGCCATGACTCGATCCATGACAGCACTTTTCCCCAATGCCATGAGCTGCCACTTTCTTTTAATAGTCTCTGGTGCGGTACTCTATCAAAAGCCTTACTAAAGTCTAAATAAACAATATCGAATTCTTATCGTGATCAACAGCCTCAAAAGCTTTACTGAAGAAGGTTAATAAATTGGGATAGGCAGGAACGGCCCTCGTGAATCCATGCTGGGTATCATTAATCAAATAATGGTTATCTAGATGGTTTTCAATATCACCCTATAATTGACTTAGTAATTTGCCTACAATTGAGGCAGCTTATATGGGTAGTTTGACTTGAGATAGAGGGAGACTTCTTTGGGACGAAATTGTTAGGGCTTCCAGGCACAATAACTTTAGTCACATGACTGACTTCTTTGACCGGTAATCTGGAGTCCAGTGACTTTATGGAAGTAGTTTAGGACTGCTTTCTGAGTGTGTCCAGAGTCCAGAGGTTATATTACAGCTTTATAAGAACATAAGAAATAAGAAAGGAGGAACACTGCAGCAGGCCTGTTGGCCCATACTAGGCAGGTCCTTCACAATCCGTCCCACTAACAGAATATTTGCTCAACCCAATCTTCAATGCTACCCAAGAAATAAGCTTGACAATTCTACCCACTCATGCGGAGTCCCACTCAAACCAACCCTCTCACTCATGAATTTATCCAACCTAAATTTGAAACTACCCAAGGTCCTAGCTTCAATAACCCTACTAGGCAGACTGTTCCACTCATCAACTACCCTATTTCCAAACCAATACTTTCCTATATCCTTTCTAAATCTAAACTTATCTAACTTGAATCCATTATTGCGGGTTCTCTCTTGGAGAATATCCTCAAGACCTTATTTATATCCCCTTGTTAATACCCATTTTCCACTTGTATACCTCGATCATGTCTCCTCATTCTACGTCTTACAAGTGAATGTAATTTTAGGGTCTTCAATCTTTCTTCGTAAGGAAGATTTCTAATGCTATGTATTAATTTAGTCATTCTACGCTGAATGTTTTCTAACGAATTTATGTCCATTCTGTAATATGGAGACCAGAACTGAGCTGCGTAATCTAGGTGAGGCCTTACTAATGATGTATAAAGCTGTAATATAACCTCTGACTTCTGTTGCTAACACTTTGATATAAATCCCAGTAATCTATTTGCCTTATTACGTACGCTTAGGCATTGCTGTCTTGGTTTAAGGTTGCTGCTTACCATCACCCCCAAGTCCTTCTCGCAATCTGTATGGCTAAGTTCTACGTTATTTAACTTATAAGTGCTTGGGTTATGGACACTCCTGAGCTTCAGAACCTTGCATTTATCTACATTGAACTGCATCTGCCACTTTTCTGACTACGAATTAAGTTTGTCTAAATCTTCCTGAAGTTCTATGACATCTATGTTTGAATCAATTATCCTACCTATCTTCGTGTCGTCGGCGAATTTGCTCATATCACTAGTAATTCCTCATCAAGGTCATTGATATATATTATAAATAACAATGGGCCTAAGACTGATCCCTGTGGAACACCACTTGTTACAAGTCCCCATCTGGATTTAACCCTCATTTATGCACACTCTCTGCTTCCTATTGGTGAGCCATGACTCGATCCATGACAGCACTTTTCCCCAATGCCATGAGCTGCCACTTTCTTTAACAGTCTCTGGTGCGTACTCTATCAAAAGCCTTACTAAAGTCTAAATAAACAATATCGAATTCTTTATCGTGATCAACAGCCTCAAAAGCTTTTAGTAAGGCTCACCTAGATTACGCAGCTCAGTTCTGGTCTCCATATTACAGAATGGACATAAATTCGTTAGAAAACATTCAGCGTAGAATGACTAAATTAATACATAGCATTAGAAATTCTTCCATGAAGAAAGATTGAAGACTAAAATTACATTCACTTGTAAGACGTAGAATGAGGGAGACATGATCGAGGTATACAAGTGGAAAATGGGTATTAACAAAGGATATAAATAAGGTCTTGAGGATATCTCTCCAAGAGAGAACCCGCAATAATGGGTTCAAGGATGTTTAGATTTAGAAAGGATATAGGAAAGTATTGGTTTGGAAATAGGGCAGTTGATGAGTGAACAGTCTGCCCAGTAGGGGTATTGAAGCTGGACCTGGGTAGTTTCAAATTAGGGGTTGGGTAAATTCATGAGTGAGAGGGGTTGACTTGGGGTGGGACTCGCACTTGAGTTTAGAATATTCAAAGCTTATTTCTTGGGAGAATTGAAAATTGGGTTGGCAAATTCTGGTTAGTGGATGGATTGTGAAAGGGCCTGCTAGTTGGCCAACAGGTCCTGCTGCAGTGTTCCCTTATGTTCTTATGTTCTTATGACCTACCAGAGGCAATAATTTGCTCGACCTAGTCTTAAGAACATAAGAACATAAGAAACATAAGAAAGGAGGAACACTGCAGCAGGCCTGTTGGCCCATACTAGGCAGGTCCTTCACAATCCGTCCCACTAACAGAATATTTGCCAACCCAATCTTCAATGCTACCCAAGAAATAAGCTTGACAAATCTACCCACTCATGCGAGTCCCACTCAAATCCAACCCTCTCACTCATTTTATTTGGACTTTAGTAAGGCTTTTGATAGAGTACCGCACCAAAACTGTTAAAGAAAGTGGCAGCTCATGGACTGGGGAAAAGTGCTGTCATGGATCGAGTCAGGTCACTAATAGGAAGCAGAGAGGTGCATAAATGGGGTTCAATCCGAATGGGACTTGTAACAAGTGGTGTTCCACAGGGACTGTCTTAGGCCCATTGTTATTTATAATATATATCAATGACCTGATGAGGGAATTACTAGTGATATGAGCAAATTCGCTGACGACACGAAGAAAGTAGGATAATTGATTCAAACATAGATGTCATAGAACTTCAGGAAGATTTAGACAAACTTAATTCGTGGTCAGAAAAGTGGCAGATGCAGTTCAATGTAGATAAATGCAAGGTTCTAAGCTCGAGTGTCCATAACCAAGCACTTATAAGTTAAATAACGTAGAACTTAGCCATACAGATTGCGAGAAGGACTTGGGGTGATGGAAGCAGCAACCTTAAACCAAGACAGCAATGCCTAAGCGTACGTAATAAGGCAAATAGATTACTGGGATTTATATCAAGAAGTGTTAGCAACAGAAGTCCAGAGGTTATATTACAGCTTTATACATCATTAGTAAGGCCTCACCTAGATTACGCAGCTCGTTCTGGTCTCCATATTAAGGGAAAGGACATAAATTGTTGAAAAAATTCAGGTAGAATGACTAAATTAATAATAGCATTAGAAATTTCCTTACGAAGAAAGATTGAAGACCCTAAAATTACATTCACTTGTAAGACGTAGAATGAGGGGGGACATGATCGAGG
>WNWK01052896.1:0-12036 GCA_009830355.1 Cherax destructor
ACATTATCACCATAGTGTTCCAGACAATTCATGGTATAGGACCAATTAATGGGATGAGTGTGATTTATGATGTAACCGAATAAAGTATTGTTGGTGTCGCAAGGCGAACACGTCTTTTATATTTGTTAATTCCCCTCAGAAAGGGAGCGGCCAGTTTCGTCAAAATATTGTAGATGAGAAGAGGGGCATAAAATGGAGAAGACTCAGAAACATCAGTGACATAAGGAGTAAGAGTAAGTACAAGATTACTGTCAAGTGTATTAGATTGACGATAAGCAATATATATATCTAGAGGACGGAGGGTGTTAAGATGTTGTAGACTGAAAATAGGGATGGAAAAGAACATTAGATTTCACGGTAGAGCTGAGTCTGGGAGAAGAGAAAGTCTGCTTAGCATGAGAGTATGTAGAGTTTATGTAGAGGGAGCCTAGACACGGGGGTCATCCAACAGTCACTTATTGTTAAGCGTCCAGGAACTGGAGCTTTGTTTGTGACATGACACCAACGAGAGGCTCAGCATTACGCGGTTAAAGAACGAGATAAACCTTGGTATCTGATACATTTAAATTGGTTTAAAAAAATAAGTCCTAGTGTTTGCTCACGTGTCTTTCTGAACCAAAACAGTGAGAGTCTGAGGGTAGCAGTGAGAGTCTGAGGGTAGCAGTGAGAGTGTGAGGGTAGCAGTGAGAGGCAAGAAGCTATATACAGCATCGGTTATAATGGCTACGTCACACCTTGTACTAAGGCGCCATGCAAATGGTTTTTAGATAAAATTCCGTCATAAATAAAGTTCTTAACAATGCACTGCAGGTGACGCTAGAAAGGTTTTCTCTTCTCAGCTGATAAAAAAGAGGCGGTACGTTCAGAGCAAGTCTATATACACTCCACCAGTGACTGCTGACACCAGGAGTGAAGATGAGGTGCCAGTGACTGCTGACACCAGGAGTGAAGATGAGGTGCCAGTGACTGCTGACACCAGGAGTGAAGATGAGGTGCCAGTGACTGCTGACACCAGGAGTGAAGATGAGGTGCCAGTGACTGCTGACACCAGGAGTGAAGATGAGGTGCCAGTGACTGCTGACACCAGGAGGAAGATGAGGTGCCAGTGACTGCTGACACCAGGAGGAAGATGAGGTGCCAGTGACTGCTGACACCAGGAGTGAAGATGAGGTGCCAGTGACTGCTGACACCAGGAGTGAAGATGAGGTGCCAGTGACTGCTGACACCAGGAGTGAAGATGAGGTGCCAGTGACTGCTGACACCAGGAGTGAAGATGAGGTGCCAGTGACTGCTGACACCAGGAGTGAAGATGAGGTGCCAGTGACTGCTGACACCAGGAATGAAGATGAGGTGCCAGTGACTGCTGACACCAGGAGTGAAGATGAGGTGCCAGTGACTGCTGACACCAGGAGTGAAGATGAGGTGCCAGTGACTGCTGACACCAGGAGTGAAGATGAGGTGCCAGTGACTGCTGACACCAGGAGAGAAGATGAGGTGCCAGTGACTGCTGGCACCGGGAGAGAAGATGAGGTGCCAGTGACTGCTGACACCAGGAGAGAAGATGAGGTGTCAGTGACTGCTGACACCAGGAGTGAAGATGAGGTGCCAGTGACTGCTGACACCAGGAGTGAAGATGAGGTGCCAGTGACTGCTGACACCAGGAGTGAAGATGAGGTGCCAGTGACTGCTGACACCAGGAGAGAAGATGAGGTGCCAGTGACTGCTGGCACCAGGAGAGAAGATGAGGTGCCAGTGACTGCTGACACCAGGAGAGAAGATGAGGTGCCAGTGAGTGCTGACACCAGGAGAGAAGATGAGGTGCCAGTGAGTGCTGACACCAGGAGAGAAGATGAGGTGCCAGTGAGTGCTGACACCAGGAGAGAAGATGAGGTGCCAGTGACTGCTGACACCAAGAGAGAAAATGAGGTGCCAGTGACTGCTGACACCAGGAGAGAAGATGAGGTGCCAGTGACTGCTGACACCAGGAGAGAAGATGAGGTGCCAGTGACTGCTGACACCAGGAGAGAAGATGAGGTGCCAGTGAGTGCTGACACCAGGAGAGAAGATGAGGTGCCAGTGACTGCTGACACCAAGAAAGAAGATGAGGTGCCAGTGAGTGCTGACACCAGGAGAAAAGATGAGGTGCCAGTGACTGCTGACACCAGGGGAGAAGATGAGGTGCCAGTGAGTGCTGACACCAGGAGAGAAGATAAGGTGCCAGTGAGTGCTGACACCAGGAGAGAAGATGAGGTGCCAGTGAGTGCTGACACCAGGAGAGAATATGAGGTGCCAGTGACTGCTGACACCAGGAGAGAAGATGAGGTGCCAGTGAGTGCTGACACCAGGAGAGAAGATGAGGTGCCAGTGAGTGCTGACACCAGGAGAGAAGATGAGGTGCCAGTGAGTGCTGACACCAGGAGAGAAGATGAGGTGCCAGTGAGTGCTGACACCAGGAGAGAAGATGAGGTGCCAGTGAGTGCTGACACCAGGAGAGAAGATTAGGTGCCATTGAGTGCTGACACCAGGAGAGAAGATGAGGTGCCAGTGAGTGCTGACACCAGGAGAGAAGATGAGGTGGCAGTGAGTGCTGACACCAGGAGAGAAGATGAGGTGCCAGTGAGTGCTGACACCAGGAGAGAAGATGAGGTGCCAGTGAGTGCTGACACCAGGAGAGAAGATGAGGTGCCAGTGAGTGCTGACACCAGGAGAGAAGATGAGGTGCCAGTGAGTGCTGACACCAGGAGAAAGATGAGGTGCCAGTGAGTGCTGACACCAGGAGAGAAGATTAGGTGCCATTGAGTGCTGACACCAGGAGAGAAGATGAGGTGCCATTGAGTGCTGACACCAGGAGAGAAGATGAGGTGCCAGTGAGTGCTGACACCAGGAGAGAAGATGGCCACGAATGTTGTCACTGAAGACGTCTCACTCACTCCTGGGATGATGCTCACTTCACATACATGACAAAGCTCTGAAAAATTGTATGGTGAAAAATTGTACGGTGAAAAATGGTATGGTGACAAATGGTATGGTGACAAATGGTATGGTGACAAATGGTACGGTGACACCGACAAGATGTGAGGAAAAGCCACCTATGTACAGTTTAGTGCATTTATTAAAGGAGACGTTTCGCGCCGAGTGACTTCTTCAGTCCTAATACATAGATAACTAAGACACGAGTATATATAGTGGCAGGAGTCAGGTGGAAAGCCGCCAGGAGGGAGGCGGCGGCGGCAGCGGCAGCGGCGGCGGCAGCGGCGACAGCGGCGGCGGCAGCGGCGACAGCGGCGGCGGCAGCGGCGGCGGCAGCAGCAGGAGCAGCAGCAGGAGCAGCAGCAGGAGCAGCAGCAGGAGCAGCAGCAGCAGTATAATTGTTGTGAGCTGGGTTGGGTTTAAGAAGGAGCTGTCAACATCATGTTACATCGGTCTCCAGAATGGGTAATATCCTGTTGATTAGTTATCTAGAAATAGATTTGATGGATAATGTTACCGATAGCAATTAGGGCAGCCGCTATACACCTTTTCCTAGTTACAGTACACCGGCATTGAAAATTTTATGCCAATCGGATGAGCCGTTCCCAATTTAATGACGAGAACCTTGGAGGAAGAAATAATAATAAGAAAATCAGACAACTATTTAAAGATATTCCTTTTGGGATACCTAATAATGTATGAACACTTGGTTCCTCGTGGGTTTTAAGAGTCTAACACACAGGTACTTACTGGAGTAGCGACCAGCTAAAATATGGGACCAGGAGCTGTTACTCGGCCCCTGCATCCTTTGCCTTAGAAACAGTATAAAACAGTTGTATCGGATAAATCAACAATGTGATGGACTTCCCAGGTTGCAGGATCGGCTGCCATAATAATTTTTTCTAAAGTTAATGTTTTTTTATGTGTTCTGAGCATAGTGTTATTTTGTATTAATATTGTTTTGGGAGACATGATTGCCAGTGTGGGAGACATGAATGCCAGTGTGGGAGACATGAATGCCAGTGTGGGAGACACTACTGTGGAAGGTGGAGTAGACAAACATACAGCAACATAAAACATTGCAGTATCAACATACATATCAATATAGATGAACGGTACAGTAACACTCAAAAAATGATACAGTAACACGCAAAAATGGCACATTAACTTATAAAATAGTATAAAAACAGTATTGAAAAGCACAATAACACAGGAGGAAGCAGAGGAACAATAACAGTATAGTGACACATAAGAACTTAAGAAAAGTACGGAACATACAGTCGCTGCTTCCCATAACTCGAAAATGCCTCTTCCAATCGCCTTCAAATTTTCAACAATTGTTATCGGTAATGGGGACCAAATTCTTTGAAGAGTCGTCATGCGCACTTGTTTTATGACCATTGTTGCTGAACCATTTCCAAGGATCCTCAATGCCGGAGTTTCAAACTTTAGAAAAACATGCCTAAAAAATCGACAATGGAGGAGAGTGAACTTCAGATATAACCATTTTTATGTGTAAAATAGAGTGATTTTTTTAATTCTCTTAAATAACGTTAAATGTTTTCCGGTTTATTTCTACTGAGCGACTTCAATATTTAAAGGCTGATGCATCTTAGGTAGAATGACTCCGTATGGCTGCTATTGGCTGCCATTAGTCACAGATTACAAATTTTATTGAACAAATAAGGTTAATCATTTTTTACTTA
Source organism: Cherax destructor (assembly GCA_009830355.1). Classification (NCBI taxonomy): domain Eukaryota; kingdom Metazoa; phylum Arthropoda; class Malacostraca; order Decapoda; family Parastacidae; genus Cherax; species Cherax destructor. The sequence continues at coordinate 4,677 of WNWK01052896.1, forward strand.
GCAATTAAAGAATGCTGCTTCTAACTGCCTTCAAGATATCATTGACGATGGATGTTAAAAAATTTGGAATCGTTGGAATAAGATCAATTATTAAATATTGTGTGTGTGTGTGTGTGTGTGTGTGTGTGTTTGTTAGTTACCATTTTGTCCTAGGCACATGTCGATTAGACACTAGGCCTGTTGTATGTATGTGTGTGTGTGTGTGTAACGAAACACTTCGAAATGTTTCGGCCCCGCCGGGAATTGAACCCGGGCCCTCCGTGCGTGAAGCAAGAGCGCTAGCCACCATGCCATCGGGGCATGTGTGTGTGTGTGTGTGTGTGTGTGTGTGTGTGTGTGTGTTGTGTGTGTGTGTGTGTGTGTGTGTGTGTATGTACTCACCTAGTTGTGGTTGCAGGGTCGAGTCATAGCTCCTGGCCCCGCCTCTTCACTGGCCGCTACTGGGTCACTCTCCCTGCGTCATGAGCTTTATCATACCTCTGCTTAAAGCTATGTATTGAGCCTGCCTCCACTACATCGCTTCCTAAACTATTCCACTTCCCAACCACTCTGTGACTGAAGCAATACTTCCTAACATCTCTGTGATTCATCTGAGTCTTCAGCTTCCAACTGTGTCCCCTTGTTGCTGTGTCCCATCTCTGGAACATTCTGTCTCTGTCCACTTTGTCAATTCCTCTCAGTATCTTATATGTTGTTATCATATCCCCCCTATCTCTCCTGTCCTCCAGTGTCGTCAGATCGATTTCCCTTAACCTCTCCTGGTAGGACATACCCCTTAGCTCCGGAACTAGTCTTGTTGCAAACCTTTGCACTTTCTCGAGCTTCTTCACGTGCTTGGCTAGGTGTGGGTTCCAAACTGGTGCTGCATACTCTAGTATGGGCCTAACGTACACAGTGTACAGGGTCCTGAACGATTCTTTATTAAGATGTCGGAATGCTGTTCTTAGGTTTGCTAGGCGCCCGTATGCTGCAGCAGTTATTTGGTTGATGTGCGCCTCAGGAGATGTTCCTGGTGTTATACTCACCCCAAGATCTTTTTCCTTGACTGAAGTTTGCAGTCTCTGGCCCCCTAGACTGTACTCCGTCTGCGGTCTTCTTTGCCCTTCCCTGATCTTCATAACTTTACATTTGGCAGAGTTAAATTATGAAATAATGATTAATATATTATAGGAGATAGTGAAAGTGTTATATAGCGCCTGGGGAATGGTAGACTATCATGTTGGATCCCAGGAAGGGCAGGCTGCACCACATTCCTTGAAACAAGAGCCCATCATTACCGTCTCAATGTATGTGAGTGTTTTGTCAGTATCTGGCAGAAGCCGAGTTCTTTACCAAAATATATTTATTATCGTTTTATTTATATCTCACAATTAACTTGTCCTCAAATTATGGAAATATGACGATTATATTTATGTAGATAATATGAAATGCTAATGATAATACGAAATGCATCATAAATTATAATAAATACAAAAGACATGTAATATTAATCAAGTTATAATGATCTTCACAGTTATTCCTCTTCATTATATTACACTTCTTACCAACTTTTGTAAATAAGTTGTAATTTTATTAATAATTTGTAATGGTGATATCGATATATAAATAAAGTAAAAATATATCCTAATGATTATTGATGGTTCTTTTTCTTATAATTATTAACGGTACTTTGAATTCTTATCATAATTATTGATAGTACTTGTTGTTTTATCATAATTATTTCAGTTAACATCTTGCTCCTGGAGTTGCTGTCACTCAGACACTCTGTAAAGAAATACTTCTGGCAATGTTTTCTACTCGGCTTCCTCACCAACAATGTTTTCTACTCTGCTTCCTCACCAACAATGTTTTCTACTCGGCTTCCTCACCAACAATGTTTTCTACTCCGATTCCTCACCAACAATGTTTTCTACTCCGATTCCTCACCAACAATGTTTTCTACTCGGCTTCCTCACCAACAATGTTTTCTACTCCCGATTCCTCACCAACAATTTTTTCTACTCGGCTTCCTCACCAACAATGTTTTCTACTCGGCTTCCCACCAACAATGTTTTCTACTCGGCTTCTCACCAACAATGTTTTCTACTGGTTTCCCCATCAACAATGTTTTCTACTCGGCTTCCTCACCAACAATGTTTCTACTCGGCTTCCTCACCAACAATGTTTTCTACTCGGCTTCCTCACCAACAATGTTTTCTATCGGCTTCCACCAACAATGTTTTCTACTCGGCTTCCTCACCAACAATGTTTTCTACTCGGCCCCTCACCAACAATAGACTGGCGTCCTCAGAATGATTATAATGATAGATGATTATAACCTTACACGAGTTTTGCCACCTGGTAAGGTGGTAGAACACAGTCTCTTAGACCTTAATGAGTTTATATGTTAAATATATTAACATATATTCACCTGAAGAAGACTTACCTATGGATAAATTCTGGGGTCCTTGTTCAGCTTCCCAGACCAGACCACAGACCTCAACATTTATGGTGTTACACTAACATTCACACATAACGTCCTGGACAGGTTCCATTAAAGAACGCCACATATTTTTATTATCTAGTGATTTTTTATATAGTGTACTTAAGTTTTCTATAAAACATTTATTAAGCAACACACATATTATATACAAATTCTGGAGTAAGATATGGAAACACGAAAAATCAATTTGTCCAAACTGAACATGTGCATGGAATTTGATTTTGCATGCATGCTAGTGCGGTGTGTGTTGTACAGTTCATGTGAGGAGGTACATAAATACCTGTGAGTGTACGTGATGTTCATTTGTGGACATTTGAGTGTCTTGCATAAGAAAATGTACGAATAACAACAAAACTGGAAGCTCATAACTTTTTGTTGCAGATTTCTTAGTGGGAAGAAACAGATTAACATACTGACAGAGACATACACAATACAACGTCCACAAACAGTTATACAGCTATGTAAACAAAAAAAAAGAAATTATCATAAAAACATTATGAAATATAAATAGAAGTCCCAGATTTTTACATAGTAACCTCACCTTGGTGGCTGAGTTGGGGGCAGCTTCCTGTCTAGCTGGTCTACCTGTTCATGGCTGTCTTGGTGGGTGGAATTACTGGACGCAGTTTTCTGTGTGTTCCCCCCAGTAATTCCACCCACCTGGAAGTCTCGGCAAGACAAGCTAACGAGACTAAGCTCCCACCCAGCAAGGTCACTGGGGGGGGGCCAACATACACAAACACACACACACACACCCGCCCAAACCCACACACCCGCTCCCCCAACCATCCACGCACCCAACCACCCGCCCACCTAGGAAAGTAGGAAGGTAGTTCACCTGAGGGGACACAGGTGGACTTCTGGAGACACGGAACTAGGGGAAGCAAACACGAGCGCCACACACACACACACGACTATGACATCACCTAACTATGACATCACCTAACTATGACATCACCTAGGGAAGTGAGGAAGGGGTTCATCTGAGGGGACACAGATGGACTCCTGGGAAAAAAGGAACTAGGGAAGCACCAAAACCACACACTCCCACCTATGACATAACCTGACTATGACCTCACCTCATATGACCTCACCCAACTATGACTCACAAACTATGACTACACCCAACTATGACATCACCCAACTATGACATCACCCAACTATGACCTCACCCAACTATGACCTCACCCAACTATGACCTCACCCAACTATGACCACACCTAACCTATGACCACACCTAACAAAACCTCAACCAACTATGACCTCACCCAACTATGACCACACCCAACTATGACCACACCCAACTATGACATCACCCAACTATGACCTCACCCAACTATGACCTCACTCAAATATGACCACACCCAACTAGACCACACCCAACTATGACCACCCCAACTATGACTAACGATGACCAACTATGACCTCACCCAACTATGACACTACACCCAACTATGACATCACCCACTATGACCTCTCCCAACTGTGACCACACCCAAGTATGACCTCCCCAACTTGAAAAACCCTTTTTCCCAACCCAACCCCCTCCCCAAAACTTTCCCAACTTTCCCCCTTTCCCCCCCTTTCATCCCAAATAAAATCAACCTCTCCCCAAGGGGGGGTTCATCTAGGAAAAGGGTTTTTGGCCCGGGGGGAACAAAAAAAACCCTCCCCCCCCACCCAATATATGCCCATTTTAAAAAACCCTCTAACTATGCCCCCTAATTAAAATAAAAAATACGGGGAGTGTAAGGTTAAAGGGAAAGGGGTAAAATCCAAAAAGGGGGAATTTCCCGGGAGGTCTTAGTTAAAATTCATCCATAATAAAAAGTGTGCCGATTCAAAAAAAGACGCCCCGAAAAACCCCTTTTGGGCCCCCATTAAAAGCCCCTGACGTGCTTAGATGGTGGTCCGATTACAGAGTATCCCCACGCCAGAAGTGCCAAAATAGTGCGCCTTGGAGTTACAGAGATACAAGACGTCCTGACGGGGGTAGATGGGGGCCTTTACAGAGAACAGACGTCCATGAAGTGCCATATATAGTGCGTCCTTGGAGAAAGTTTTTAAATCCATGCGTTAAAAAAAATTTGGGTTACAGGATCACCACTCCATGACAGTGAAAGATAGTGCGTCCGGGTTAAAGGGATACACCACGTCCGGGGTGACATAGATGGGGCCTTGGGGGTTACAGAGTATCCCCCGTCCAATAGTGACAGTTTTTTTGGTTTAGTGTTAGGTAACGACGATGAGTTTTTAGAAACTTTAAAAAATCCTGGTATTTCGTAGATGGGGAAAATACGCTTGACGCCTCTAGGGGGAAACCAATCGACTGGGAACCTTTTTTGCGTGTGGCCAAAAAAAATTAAATACAAAATCTTTCACATGCCAAAAAATTTATGCTTTTTTAAAAAAAAAACCCCCCATAAAAAGGCCCTTTAAGCAACAACTTTAGACCTAAAAACCAAAAGGGGGAACGGCCACCGAAACAAATTTCCCCCCATCACCAGGGAAAAGGGAAGGGGTACACTGAGGGGCACAGATGGACTCCCCGGAAACAAGGAAAAAGGGAAGCACCAAAAAACCCACCTCCCCCGCCTCACCTGAATGACCTCACCAAACTATGACCTCACAAAACTTACCCCCCCCAACTATGACATCACCCCTTGACCTCACCCAACTATGACCTCACCCCCAATATGACCACACCTAACTAGACCACACCCAACGGCCACACCATCATAACCCAACCAACTATGACCCCCCCGTAAACCCAAATACATCCATGTCCCATCACCTAATTTGACTCACCTAGGGGGAATGAGGTGACGATATCCAAAGGAGGGGCACAGATTACCCTGAAACAAGGAACTAAAGCACCAAAACCCACACATGACCTCACAAAAATGACCACCCCCCTTTTTTACATCACCCAACTATGACCTCCCCACCTTTTTACCCAACTATGACCACACCAACATACCCCCTAACATGACCACACCTATTAAACCTCAAAACTATGACCTCACCCAACTATGGCCACCCCCCTATGAATCCATGTCCTACATCACCAAACTTGACATCACCTGGGGGAAGGGGGAAGGGGGTTCTCTGGGGGGGGAAAATGGACTCCTGGAAAAAAGGGGGGAAAACAAAAACCACACCCCCCTGACCCCCCGACATGACCCACCAAACTATGACCTCAAAAAACTAAAAACCCAACATGACATCACCCAAAACTCCCAAAAGACCCACCCCCAGCCCAAACCCAACTATGACCACACCTAACTATGACCACACCTATCTAAAACCTCCCAAAGACCTCACCCAAATAACACCCAAAATGACATCCCCCCCATGACATCCCAATTTTTACCCACCCCTTCCCACCCAAATGACCACCCAACTATGACCACCCCCAAACCGACCCCCCCCTTTGCCACACCAAACCCCATGACCAAAATGACCCCACCCAACATACCACACCCAACTATGACACCCCTATGACCCCCCCAACATGACCTCACCCGAGCCTCACCCAACTAGACCACCCATCTATACCAAAATTTTTAAAACCAATATACCCCCCCCAAACAGAACACCCAACTATACCCACCCAACTATGACCCACCCAACATGACCACACCCAACTTGCCTCACCCAATATGACCTCACCCCTAGTCACACCCAACTAACATCCCCCCAATTGACATCCCAACCATGACATCATCTAACCTAAAATCACCTGGGAAGTGGGAAAGGGGGTTATTGAGGGACACAGAAATTTAAAAAGGAACTAGGGGAAACACCAAACACTCACCCCACCATGCCCCCATCTGACATGACCACTCTAAACATGACCCCCCAACATGACCAAAACCCTAAGTAACAAAGTGCCCAAAAAAAACGTGGGAGTGTGGGGGTTGACATTAAAGGGGCCCCCGGATGGAACCTTTTTGGTAATGTCATGTACGGGGGCTCTGTAACCCAAGGACCACCCCCAACTATGCCCCTATAACCTCCCCCAACTATGACCCCCCAATATGACCCCCCAACTATGACCTCACCCAACTAGAAAACCCAACATGCCTCCCCCCCAATAGACCTCCCCGATGACCTCACCCAATTTTACCACCCACTTGACCACCCCAATTTTACCACCCAACCACCCCCCAAAAACCCAAAACCAATTCCACCTATCATAACCTAAAAACTTTTTTTTGTCTTGCTTAGTTAATTCCCTTTTTTCTTTCAGTTTTCTTTTTTAAAATTTTTATGAACAGTTTAAAAAAATTTTTTTAATTTTAAAAATTTTTAAATTTCAACGTATTAAAACAAAAAAAAAAATTTTAAAACCCAAAAATTTTTAATAAAATATTTTGGAATTTTGTTAAATGTTCCCCTTCCCTTTTTTATGGGGGAAAATTTTTAATTTAAATTTTTTTTGCATATAATACACAATTTAAAAAGCATTTTTTTTATCAGCAAAAATAAACAATAATTTGATTTATTTTTTAAAACAATTAGGTTTTTTTTGTTTTTCCCCAAACATTACAATTCTCAATGACATAATCGTTTTATTTTTCTAAACAAACAAATGGATAAAAAAAGATATTCTTTTTTGATTTTTAATCCCTTAAGAATGATACATAAAAAAAACCGGGGAAAAAGAGTATTTATTTTCCTTCAAAACTACATATTATATTAAACAAATGAATATTTACCATTTTGAGAAAACTTCAAATCAAAACTTGAGAGAGAAAAATTGTGGACCTTTTATTTAACCCTCAATGAGACTTTTGGTGGGATCACTGATGATTGTGGTGCACTGATGACTTGTGGTGGTACCGATGATTGGTGGTGCATCACTGATGACTTGTG
>WNWK01052897.1:0-12036 GCA_009830355.1 Cherax destructor
TGCACCCTCAAACAAGCAGAAACAGGCTGGTAGGCCTAGATGTGAAGAATGGGTCTGTGAGGTCATTTGGCAAAAAAAAAAACCTACACCACAGTGCATAAGGAAAAAAAAAAAAACTCTGACCTTTTTTTTTGGTTTAAAACAGTGACTTTGCAGTCTATTTTCGATGGCAGTTATTTTTGCATTCTCATTTTTAGTCTCATTTGATAGAATGGATGTATATAATAGAAATAGAGATAATTTTGACTGGTTTCACGATGACAAGTATTGAAACTGAGCGCAAGTAGCGAAAATGTTCGATTTTGTCCTATGTTAAGAGCAAATACAATACGTCCAATACACATCAACGGCAGTCTAATATTCTTGTACAATGGGCTGATATTATTTATCCCTTTTTTTACAATGACAGTTGTATACATAAAGTAAATTTTATTTTTGTAGAAAAAAATTTAAAAAATGGAAAGAAAAGTAATGTAAGATGGAGACAACTAATGAACAGAGAAGATTTTTTTTTAGTGCCAGGAATGTTTGCCTTGTTTTTCGGCCCCTTTTTTTAAATTGGCATCGTTTGAAATTTGGGAAATTGGCCAAATTCCCTTTTTTGACCACTATTTTGGGTAGTTGAAATTGGAAATAGGCCTTTTCTGTACTCAATCGATAGAAAAATGGAGTTCTAGCGAAATATTTTAAATTTTAGTAGACTGAAACATTGGAATTTTCCGAAAAGGGGGCTCAAAATGGCGAAATGTCATCGATACCGAACCCAAAGCATAATTCCGTTAGTTTTATCAAATTTCAAATTTTTTGTGCTATGATAAAAAAAAGATTTTTATCTTTCCCCAAAAGAATTTATATATATTATATTTATATGAAGGATGAGATTCCCAAGAATTGATAAAAAAAAAGGGGAGTGGTGCATTGAGGTATTTGGAGACAAAAACGTTATCCATGGAGGCAAAAAGGGGGAATGCAAATATAGTGGTACCAACATTTTTTGGGTGTGAAACATGGGTTGAAATGCTGCAGCGGGAGAGGCTGGAGGCAGTGGAGATGTCCTGTCAAGGGGAAAAGGGGGTGTAAATATTATCGAAAATTGGAATGTGGAAGTTAGGAGAAGGGGGAGTTACTAAAAGTTTTGTCAGAGGGCTGAAGGGGGGTTTTGAGGTGGTTTGGCATTTAGAGAGAATGGATGGAATGATTTGGGGAGCGATAAACTGTAGGGAAGGGAAGGGGGGGTGGGGTCACCCAGAAAAGGTTGGGGGGAAGGAGGTGTTTGGGGGGGGGGTTGGATTCCCCGCGAGCGTGTGTGGCGGTTAGATAGGAGGAATGGGAAGAATGGCATGACGATCTGTTGGAGGTGAGGGGAAATTTTGTGAAGGGATTCAGGAAACCAGTTAATTGATTTAGTTGGACTTGAGTCCTGGAAATGGAAGTACAATGCCTGCACTTTAAAGGGGGGGCTGGGAATGACAGCGGGGGGAACCCCCAGCTGTAAAACTGAGCCCCCAAAAACAGTGATTATTATGAGTGTGGTGGTGTTGAATGAGAAAAATATTTTCTTTTGGGGATTTTTTTTTTTGGGTCACCCCCCCGGGGAGACGGCCACTTGTTAAAAAAAAAAAAATTTTTCTCATTGTTTTCTGTATGTAAAACTATAGTATTTATTTTTTAAAAAAAAATTAATTTTTTTTTGAATTTTTTTGGGGAAAGGATTAATTGTATTTACATTATTTCTTATGGGAAATAAGGGTTACTTTCAAAGTTCGGTTGGCTAGCTCCGGAATGGATTGACCAACTTTGGGGTCCACTGTATTTAGGATGCATACTGGTCAGAGAGCCTGTCGAAAATTTGAATCATTGGTAAAAGTACGTTACTAAGTGAAGAGACGATTATTAAGACCACCCCCGACTCTCATCACAATGACATCACATGACAGACAACTTAGTGCAAATCCTTTGCTTTACACCTATATGTTTACCATTATAATCTAGTACAGTGGACCCTTGGTTTTCATGATTAATCCGCCCCGAGTGTCTGCCAAAACCAAAACCTTTTTCCCCGGGGGGAATAACGTAAACCCCAAATTTAAACCGTTCCAGGCACCAAAAGTATTAACAAAAAATTTTTTTTAAAAATTACATATAGTTGGGAAAAGTTAATTGATTTATTGGACTTAAGTCCTGGAAAGGGGTACAATCCCGCACTTTCCCTTTGCCACACGTAGATATCGTCACGTGCGTAGCTGACCGAACGTACATCTACGTTTTTTTTACATTTGTTCAAATTTAGCTCAAAGGCCAGGTCGCCAGACAGGAGAATGGGTCTGCCCCCCTCAGGGCGCAGTTTAAAAAAAACTGGGACCAGTTAGTACCTTGTGTGAGCACCAGTTCGATTGAGTGCCAGCTAGAGCAAATAGTTGGCAAAACCCCGGATTCAATGATGTTATGTCGCAAACACTTTATAAGGAAAGAAAAAAAAGGGTTTGATAAATCATGAGTGGCTGTGGGTGGTGAGTTGGACCTGATAGCGACTACTAGGTCTGTTGCCATGCTCCTTCCTTCAGGGATGTGACCTGACTAGGTGGGTCATTAGTCAAGTTGGGGGAAATGGGGTTGCCTTCATGGGCCGTAGGCCTGCTGCAGTGTTCCTTCTTTCTTATGTTCTTATGTATTTTTGGGAGGTGGCTTTTGGCTGTCTCTTGTCTCTCTATCTGTCTATAACTTATCTGTCCATATCTTTTCTGCATTCTTTGTCTATATCTTTGTCTGTCTATATTTTTGTCTGCTATATATCTATCTATATCTATATGTCCTATATCTCTGTCTCTCTCTCTCTCCCATGTACACATAATAAGAATACATAGTGTAAAAATTCCTAGGGGAACCCAAAAATTCCAGGCAAAGTGTTATACAATGCTTTTTGATATAATAATAATAAGCAGGAAACCCCCCGGGAATTCGCACGTCACTTCTGCATCGTGTATAATACCTGTTGGTTAAAACGACCTGGCTGAGACAAGCAGACAGAAAGACATACACAGGAGAAGATAAGCAGAGTTAGACAGACATAAGTAGAGCTAGACAAACAGACAGAGATACAGACAGACAGACACACAGACAGACAGATATTGAAAAAAGGGGGGTTCCTCCAGCACTGCTGACATTATCAAATGTCACTGGGCTGTCAAAAATTATCTGACACTTGTCAACCAAAACCTTCTTCAAAAGTTTCATATACCCAGGGATTTCCCAGGCCCAAAAAAATTTAAGTGTTTTTACACACACACACACACACACACATACAACAGGCCTAGTGCTAACGACATGTGCCTAGGACAAAATGGAACTAACAGACAGATACAGACAGATGGACAGATAGATAGACAAACAGTGAAAAAAAGCGGGGTTCCCGACACATTCATTCATCAATGTCATTGGGCTGCGTGTTATCTGACACTTGTCTCACCATTCGTCAAGGAGTTTCATATTATACCCAGGCACACATAGGCAAACAGAAAGATAAACCCCGCTAGACAGATAGATAGAGACACAGATATATAGACAGATAGATAGACAGATAGACAGACAGATAGATAGACAGATAGACAGACAGATAGATAGATAGATAGACAGATACAGACAGTGAAAACAAAGCAAGGGTTCCTTGCACACATTCATTCATCAATGTCACTGCCTCATCAGTAGTTATCTGACAAATTATCAACCCACCATTCTTCAAGGAGTTTCATATATACCCAGAATGTCTAAAACATTGCTGGGACCTATAAATACTTTGTATATATTTATAGACAATAGTAAATGACCAAGGCAGGTGAAACTGTTCACCTGTTGGTGTGATTGTGACTATTTGAGTACTATTTCAGTACATAATATTAGTGTTAGAACAAAGATTGGCTATGAAATCACAAGAACTATTGTAAATTTTAATTATCAGAACATAAAAATTATATCAATTAAAATAAAAACTAGAAAAAAAAGTATATCGGCATTACTTCTGCAAGCGGCAGGACTTGATGTTGCCATCAGGTGAGCATCCAGTACCAAATTGACGGGTTTATATCTCGGTAAGTACTGGCCCCCCAAAAAATTTTTTTTAGCCTATCCTGTTTATAAAAATGTGCTCTTCATTTAAAAAAATGATTTTTTTTTTCAAAATATTCGGTCAGCTACGCGAGTGAACGTATATCTACGTGTGGACAGTTTAAGGGTTAAAGGAGGGGTCTGGGATAGTGACAGCTGGGAGGGACTTATTCTCAGCTGTAGTATCTGAGCACCTCTGCAAAGACAGTGATTATGTATGAGTGAGGTGAGTGTTGAATGATGATAAAAGTATTTTCTTTTTTGGGGATATTCATTCTTTTTGGGTCACCCTGTCTCGGTGGGAGACGGCCGACTTGTTGAAAAAAAAAATCAACAGCAATCTCCAGCCAAGGAAGGGTGACCCAAAGAGGAAAACACATTCACCATCATTCATTCAATCACTATCTTTCCCGAAATGTGATGACATCACAATCAGATTACCCTCTAATTCTTTCTCTTTTTCTTGACCCCTTTTTCCTTATACACATAAAAGAACTATGTATGTTCTATGGTAAACCTAAGTACATACCCTCACTTCTTTCAAGCATTTTTTTTTTACACGTCGGACATTTCCACCGAGGCAGGGTGACCCAAAAAGAAAAAAACCCGAAAAGAAATAAAAACTTTCATCATTCAACACTCACCATCATTCATACATAAACACTGTCTTTGCATATACTGAATAAATTCACCAACCACTCCAAAACTATATCCCCACCTGCTTTTAGCATCTTAGTTTTAATTTTTTTTTTCAACACATGAGCCGATTCCCACCAAGGCAAGGTGGCCCGAAAAAGAAAAACTTTCATCATCATTCACTCCATCACTGTCTTGCCAGAGGGGTGCTTTACACTACAGTTATAAAACTGCAACATTAACACCCCTTCTTCAGTTTTAATTCTATCTCATCCATTTGCTTTACTCTTGTTCATTCTACTCAATGCCTCAAATACTTAATTTTTCACCAAAGAAATAATATTCCTGTCAATATATTTATGAATACCTCAATTTATTTTAGCTATGCATTAAATGTGGTGTCTTGTGCCATATGCTTATCTAAATTCAATATTTTTCAGTAAATATTTAATGGAACTGTATCAATTTAAAGCAGTTAAAAGCACAAAAATGTCAAGGAGCAAAAAAAGTCTACATTGTATTAAGAGAGAAAGCTCATGCAAGTCTCAAAACTAAGCCAATACCATGATGAATGCTGTTGTTGCCTGGCCAAGCAAAATGGTTTTATAAATTAGTACTTTCTTTTTTTATAAGTGAACCTCAGCATTTACCAAATTTCAAAGAATTTGATTGTTCAGTGTAAGTCTTGAAAGTTTCTATTAATTTGGTACAACTGTTTCAGGAAATATGTCCTTTTCATTTTCTAAAGTTATTATACAGATGTATCTTTCTGTTTATTTTTCCTTGTTTGATACTTATCCAATGCATTTATATTTCCCATGTGATTATTTGTTGTAAGTGTAGTGGGTTCCTACTTGTTTGATACATTTAAAATTGTGGATTTTTATATAAAACAGCTGTCCCTACAAACTTGCAAGAGTTATATCTTAGAAGTCCCATGAGACTTGAAAATGTGAATTTTTATTTTTTATTAACACATCGGCCGATTCCCACCAAGGCAGGGTGGCCCGAAAAAGAAAAACTTTCATCATCATTCACTCCATCACTGTCTTGCCAGAAGGGTGCTTTACACTACAGTTATAAAACTGCAACATTAACACCCCTCCTTCAGAGTGCCGGCACTGTACTTCCCATCTCCAGAACTCAAGTCCGGCCTGCCGGTTTCCCTGAATCCCTTCATAAATGTTACTTTGCTCACACTCCAACAGCACGTCAAGTATTAAAAACCATATGCCTCCATTCACTCCTATCAAATACGCTCACACATGCTTGCTGGAAGTCCAAGCCCTCGCACACAAACTTCCTTTACCCCTCCCTCCAACCTTTCCTAGGCCGACCCCTACCCCGCCTTCCTCCACTACAGATTTATACACCTCGAAGTCACTCTGTCTCGTTCCATTCTCTCTACATGTCCAAACCATCTCAACAACCCCTCCTCAGCTCTCTGGACAATCGTTTTGGTAATCCCGCACCTCCTCCTAATTTCCAAACTCCGAATTCTCTGCATTATATTCACACCACACATTGACCTCAGACATGACATCTCCACTGCCTCCAGCCTTCTCCTCGTTGCAACATTCATCACCCATGCTTCACACCCATATAAGAGCGTTGGTATAACTATACTCTCATACATTCCCTCTTTACTTCCATGGACAAGGTTCTTTGTCTCCACAGACCCCGAAGTGCTCCACTCACCCTTTTCCCTCATCAATTCTATGATTCACCTCATCCTTCATAGACCCATCCGCCGACATGTCCACTCCCAAATATCTGAATACATTCACCTCCTCCATACTCTCTCCCTCCAATCTGATATCCAATCTTTCGTCACCTATTCTTTTTGTTATCCTCATCACCTTACTCTTTCCTATATTCACTTTCAATTTTCTTCTTTTACACACCCTACCAAATTCATCCACCAACCTCTGCAGCTTCTCTTCAGAATCTCCCAAAAGCACAGTGTCATCAGCAAAAAGCAACTGTGACAACTCCCACTTTGTATTTGCTTCTTTATCTTTTAGCCCAACACCTCTTGCCAAGACCTCGCATTCACTTCTCTTACAACCCCATCTATAAATATATTGAACAACCACGGTGACATCACACATCCTTGTCTAAGGCCCACTTTAAAATGTGAATAATACAAAATTATGGAATGTCATGTTATATAAGATTATGGAAGTTTTTACATATCTAAAAAGGAAGTTCGGCAAGTTTATTTTAGCCCTTCAGGAACCTTGTCATCAACGAGCCTGTTCAAAGGCAGACTGGCATTCAAGCAGTACAGTAGGGCCTCGCTTTTCGGCGTTTCGCCTTTCAGCGTTCCGTTCATACAGCGAGTTCAAATTATGACCAAAATTTTTGTATACGGCAAGCGGTCTTTCAGATACGGCGCGCGCCACCCGGTTTGTTTACATTTTCCATGAGCACATATCTCTATTATGTAATAATCACTCTTGGGCACATTAAATGTCCAATTTTACGTCAATATAGACATTTTCATTAATCCATCTATGATATTTTCTTCAAAATTATATAAGAAACACGTTACATAGCATATAAACATGCTGTTTATATGCTATGTAGGTGTGGTTGCCGTGCGGAGGGAAAACATTATGTAATACTAATAATAATCACTCTTGGGCACATTAAATGTCTTATTTTACGTTAATATAGACATTTTCATTACTCCATCTATAATATTTTCTTCAAAATTATATAAGAAACACGTTACAAAGAATATAAACATGCTGTTTATATGCTATGGTGTTGGCGGGCGGAGGGAAAACATTACGTAATACTAATTATAATCATTCTTGGGCACATTAAATGTCTTATTTTACGTTAATATTGACATTTTCATTAATTAATCTATGATATTTTCTTCAAAATTATTTAAAAAACACGTTACATAGCATATAAACATGATACATACACCCACAGAATAAAGATTGACAAATATGAGATTTGTTTACCAAGCGACTTTGTAGAAGTGTAGGAAGAATTATGTTTTCTCTAGTCAAACACTGAGGGATAACTGTAGAAAAATATTCCTTTCATATTCCTTCACTTTATATATAGCAATTCACTACCCTTGTGGGTTTAGCGCTTCTTTTTTATTATGATAATAATAATAATACTATCATGAACTCTAAAAATAGTGTGTTGCATGAGAATGGGAGTATTCTTGTTTGTTTATTTTGTACTAATTTGTACACAATGTAAGAGTATTTGTATTGTGAGGTAATTATTATTATTTGTGAGGTAATTATTATTATTATTTTGAGGTAAAAGTTTGACAAACTCTTACAACCGTATGTGAATGAACTAAAAGTGGACACGTATTAATCGCATTCATTTCGCCTGACCGAGTGATCGCCCACTACCTGTTCAGTTTGTTTTTTTACCTTGTCTGAACTCCGTATCTCGTTCTCTCTCTCGTTTACTCTTTTGTTAACTAGTTGGCTCTCATTGACTGTGGCGTCTAAGCTTAGTTGTGATAAAAAAGAGGAGTCGTAAGCCTCTTACTTTAAGTGCCAAGTTAGAAATGATTAAACTCGGTGAACTGACTTTTTTGGGTTATCCTAGGTTATCTACGCATATTTTGCTATGTATGATAATCTATGTAACTGTATTTGTGTATACCTGAATAAACTTACTTTCAAGGTATATGTTGATCGCTGAGATAGCCATCAAATACAGTTACATATAGCAGCATATGTGTAGAGAACCCAGGATAACCCAAGAGTGTCAGCTAACATTCTTGCTCTGACTTTTTTGGGTTATCCTAGGTTCTCTACACATATGCTGCTATGTATGATGATCTATGTAACTGTATTTGTGTATACCTGAATAAACTTACCTACTTGCTAGGAGCTAATGCCGCTGGGGATTGCAAGTTAAAACCTATGATAATTTATCACTCAGAGAATCCTAGGGCCCTGAAGAACTATGGAAAAGATAGCCTCCCTGTTTATTATAAATCCAATTCGAAAGCTTGGATGACTACTGATCTTTAAATAAATTGGTTCACAGACTATTTTAAGCCTACAGTTGAGGCTTACTGCAAGGAAAAGAAAATTCCTTTTAATGTTTTACTTGTTTTAGACAATACCCTGCCACTCCCCTCTCACACATCAATGTTAATACTTTAAAGTAAGTAATAAGTGTACTTTGTGTGTATCTTACTTTTTATTGTGTTTTTTAATGCCTAGTGCTATTGCTAACTTAATATAAGTTAGTGTAAGCTTGTTGTCTGGCATTTATATCCATTTAGAAGTGGAAAAAAATGGAGTTCTGCTTTTCGGCGATGTCTGCTTTAAGGCACTAGCCTGGAACCTAACCTGCCGTATAAGTGGGGCCCTACTGTACATACCAAGCAAGAGGAACCACTTTGGTATCAAGCTGTTCATATCATGTCATTATGAAAGTGGCCTGGTATTGGATCTAATTGTGTACACAGGAAGCAAAACACCGAAAGATACCAGGAAGTTATTGTGAATACGGTAAGAACAATGATGGAACCGTATCTTGGAAAGGGGCATACATTATATGTGGATAACTTGCACACAAGCCCCTTACTCAGTGATTTCCTGCATGTGAACATGACAGATATATGCAGTACAGTGTATGAAACACAAACATAAGCCCAAGTTCAACACAGGCAATGGTATTGCTAAGGTGTAAGTGTTTCAAGCCAATGAAATAATGGCATATCGCTGCCCTGACAAAGGTGACATGATATTGTTGACATCAGTCCACTGGCATGAAATGAAAGGCAGAGGAAAGGTGAATAAACACACTAATGAACCTATTCTGAGACCAGCTGCTGTCATGGATTACACCACCGATAGGCATTGGGTGGACAAATGTGACAAGCAGATTGGGTTTGCTGTTTGTGTCCAAAAGAGTTACAAATGGTACATGAAACTTCTCTTCCATCTTGTGGATGTTGCAATGCTGAATGCATACAAAATGTACCAGATCAAGGCAGGCAACAGACTGCCATATGCTCAGTTTTCATTTGTCTATCATCAGACAAATAATACACAAATACCAGGTTACAATACCTGCAGTACACATGCAATGCCCTAACGATCACCACATACCCTTATTTGAGGCATGGTAATCCCTTCTTAGTGACACTTCCTGCTACAAGAAGAAATGGGCTCAGAAGAGGGTTGTGTGCACACACACATGAGGCACCCAGCAAAGTGCTAGGATGCACTTTATGGTAGGCAGTGTAAAACACTGCTATGTAGATGCACTTTATGTGTAGGTAGTGTAAAACACTGCTATGTATGTAGCCGTGAAGCTGCAACAGTTATAGAAAAATGACCAGTACCTACAAAATATGTATACAGTAGGGTCCCACTTATATGGCAGGTTAGGTTTCAGGCTACTGCTGGAAAGCAGACATCGCTGGAAAGCAAAACACCATTTTTTTCCACTTATAAATGCATATAAATGCCAGATAACAAGTTTACACTATCATATATTAAGTTAGCAATAGAACTAAGCATTAAAAACAATAAAGTAAAATACACACACAATACCCCCATTACTTATCTTAAAATATTTGTAGTCTTAATGTAGGGTGTGAGGTGAGTTTTATTTGTAGGACGTCAGGTTTGGGAAGTATGGCAGCCAGCCAGGGCAGCCCACCCCACCCACACGTAATGTAAACAAACCAGGCGAATGTGTCCGGTTTTCGTTCCAACATTTGTATTATACCATAATACAAATACTACATTGTGTACAAGTTGTCTCCACATTGATACAGTAGAATAAATAAAGAGAAACACTCCCATTCTCATGTAACACCATTTTTAGAAGAAATGACGCTCTGAGTGAAGGCATACAAAAGGAAAAAAAATAAGTATAATTATCAGAGTACATATAAAATATGCAATAACTTTAAAACACTTGAAATTTTGGAAAGTTTCCAGACATAATAGAGAGATGTGCTCAAAGAGAATGTAAACAAATCGGGTGGGGCACGCCGTATTAGAAAGACCGGGAGCCGTATAGCAAGTTTTGGTCATAATTTGAAATCGCCATATTAGTGGAATGCTGTAAAGCGGGGCCCTACTGTATATACAGTAGACTGTCATTTAGCACGAGATTATGTTGAACGTTACGGGTATTGTACGATTGAAGAATTGCGGCACATTATTATCTAACACAACGTAAAAATGATATTACACGGTCGCGGGAGGGGAAAAATTTTTGAGCGCGCGGTCGCCTGCAGTGGGTTAAACCATTGAGTCAGTGGGGGAGTCCTATTGCTATCCCCCGCCACCCTCACCCACCCACGCATCCCTCCCAGCGTTCAGTTGGGTTCATACGCGTGCAGGACGACAATAATCGGGAAGCTCGCTGTGTTTATTTACATACATTTTCTCATTTTCATTGCATTTTCATAAATCTACCAAGCAATCATGGCACCCAGTAAGCATACAAGTGTTCCAGCAAGTGACAAGAAAAAGTTTAAGCATTCAAGTATAGGAATTGCAAAGTTTGGGGTGACTGACTGACTTGATAATTTTCTGACTGACTTACTGACTGACTTGACTGACTTTACTGACTTGGGCTGGGCTTACTGACTGACTTGACTGACACTGACTGACTTGACTGGGCTTCGCTGACTTGACTGACTTACTGACCCACTTGACTGACTTACTTGACCGGGCTTACTGACTGACTTTACTGACTTACTGGGAAAGACTTTTACTGACATAAGAACATAAGAAAGGAGGAACACTGCAGCAGGTTTTTTGGCTATACTAGGCACGCCCCTTTACATTCCATCCCACTAACAGAATTTTGTTCAACCTAATTTTCAATGCTACCCAAGAAATAAGCTTTGATAATTTTATTTACTCATTTCAATTCCCACTCAAATCCAACCCCTCTCACTCCTTAATTTATCCCAAACCCAAATTTAAAACTACCCAAGGTCATTGCTTCAATAACCCTACTAGGCAGACTGTTCCACTCATCAACTACCCATTTTCCCAAAAAAAAAACTTTCCTATATCCTTTCTAAATCTAAACTTATCTAACTTGAATCCAATTTTTTGGGGGTTTTCTCTTGGAGAGATACCCTCAAGACCTTTTTATATCCCTTTGTTAATACCCATTTTCCACTTGTATACCTCGTCATGTTCCCCTCATTCTAATCTTACAAGTGAATGTAATTTTAAAGGGGCTTCAATCTTTCTTCGTAAGGAAGATTTCTAATGCTATGTATTAATTTAGTCATTCTACGCTGAATGTTTTCTAACGAATTTATGT
>WNWK01052898.1:0-10000 GCA_009830355.1 Cherax destructor
TGCGATGAACGAGAAGGAGTGTCGAATCGTCATGTGTGGGTCTTGGTCGTTTTGTGTGGGACCGGGGTGGTCCGATGGGAGACGGGCGGCGATTCGAAATTGCCGCACCGTCGAGAGAAGCCGGAATCAAGGTCAGAGAAGAGCGAAGGTCAGACGTATCGAAAGGGCCAGTCGGGACCCTGGTACCTGAAGCAGGTGACGAACCAGCACCAGCAAGAGGTACAGGGGCATGAGAGGTGTCCAAAGAGTCATCCGTTAACGAGGCAGGGTCAGTACTGGGTGCGGTATCAGGAAGGGGCCCGGGGGTAGTGGGTTCATGGATTGGGTCAGCCATGGTTAGGTTACTTCTTTCTTTTTATTTTTAAGAAAAAAAAAGAAAGAAGAAAAGAAAATAAAAATAAAAAAGAATAAAAAGGGGAACGTGGAGGAATAGGTCCTAGGAGGAATGAAAGGGAGCGCAAATCCCCTCCGTGCCCAAGAGGACCTCAACACCGCAAGTAGTGCAGATGCTGCATGGAACCCGTGCCATACCCTACCCTTCACGCCAGTAAACCAGCAATCCGGGATAGCAACCTCACATCCACCGAGCCATCTCGGCGGACAAAAGAGAGGCGGCCGGATATCCGCCTAAAGCATACCACCTTCGGCCACCACCCCGGAATCCGAAGGTGGCCTCCAGAGATACACCTGTCGCCCGAAAGATACCCAAAGCCACCCCGGATGACCGGAGAGGGATCGGGACATCCCCAGGCGATCCAGATTCCACGGCAAACTACACCACCGCCAAGGACCTCAACAGAATGGGATGGACTACGATACCCTTCCCCCTACCTAGGAACTAGAATGCCTGAGGAGAGAAGCTCCCAGGGTAAAACTGGGAAGGAAATAAGGGAGGGATGAGGAGGAGGAGGAGGAAAGGGAAAAGGGAGGATGGGGGAGATGGGAAAAGGGAGGGGGGATTGGGGGGTAATTAGGTTCGGTCTGAGGAAGAAGACCAAAAGGTCCAATTCCTCAGACCGATAGCCTCTTTACCACGTCAAGGAGCCCCCCTTAAAGAGGGGTAGCAGGTTGAACATCCTTGAACCACAGATGCTGACAGTGTTCTCGACTATGCCTTTGGTTCTGCTACTTTTCACTGGATCTATGTTATACTACTACCCCTCCCCCATATTTCCCACTCCAGTACGTTGTTATAGGAGAGAGCAAGATTTGGGACTAGGCATTCAGATATCTCTCCTTCGCTCCTGATATACCTTACCTTTAATATACCTTTGATGAGTTTCGAGAATCTTTCTACTTCCGGAGCCTGACCATGGGCCAAGCTCGTCTGGTGCTAGCCTGGTCAACCAGGCTGTTGCTGTTGGAGGCCTGCTGCCCCACATATCCGTCACAGCCTGGTTGATCTAGCACCCGGTGAAGATATTTGTCCAGTTTCATTTTGAAGACTTCTACACTTGTTCCAGGAGTGTTTCTAATATCTTCTGGTAAGACGTTGAATAATCTGGGGCCACGGATGTTGATACGGTGTTCCCTTATTATGCCCACCGCTTTTCACCAGATTTATTTTGCACTTCCTCCCATAACTCTCGCTCCACTATGCTGTTATGGCAGTGTGCAGATTTGGGACCAGGCCCTCGAGTACTTTCCAGGATCATATATCTCTCTCCGCTCCAGTGAGTACATATTTAAGACTTTAAGGCGTTCCCAGTGTCCCGAATTTTCCTTACTGGATGGTTGCAAGAAAAGAGGAAACATAACCATATAGACAAATTACAAAAGATTATGAATGAATTGTTAAGAATATTACTTAACATCGCCAACAGAGAGAACAATATGACAGATATAAACTAAGAAATAAAAGATGTCAAAAGGATGTTAAAAGTTTCTTAACAAACAAGTGGTAGAATATTGAATGGTTTACAAGTTAACAACTGTTATAACACCTGGAACAGTGGTAGAACAATGGTTTACAAGTTATCAACTGTTATAACACCTGGAACAGTGGTAGAACAATGGTTTACAAGTTAACAACTGTTATAACACCTGGAACAGTGGTAGAACAATGGTTTACAAGTTAACAACTGCTATAACACCTGGAACAGTGGTAGAACAATGGTTTACAAGTTAACAACTGTTATAACACCTGGAACAGTGGTACATCAATGGCTTACAAGTAGAGTTACTAAATTTTACAGCCACTGAAATTAAAAAAAAAATCACCTATGCCAAATAAAATATCGCAGAGGGTAGAGGGCGAGCTTAACTCTGCTGCTGTAGATAGAAATTACACAAGACTAACCGAAAGATCTTGTCAGTGAAGGCGAGAGACACTATATGCTACACTGTAAACAATGAAATTGTATTCAGATATATGGGGGAGCCTAAAAGCGTTGTTCAGTGTAGGTTTTGGGTCGAAATTAGACACCCAAACAATAAAACGTTCTAAAACCATATACAAACCTGCTACCAAAACTCAAAAAGTTACAAAAGTGTTGCCAGAACTACAAAAGCATGTTACAAAATTAATGCCAGAACTAAAGAAAAAAGCTGACAACATTAATAATAATTTTGTTGACTGAGGAAAAGATGAGACATGATGTACGCCCAGAGACTCTCTGAGACATGATGTACGCCCAGAGACTCGCTGAGACATGATGTACGCCCAGAGACTCTCTGAGACATGATGTACGCCCAGACTCGCTGAGACATGATGTACGCCCAGAGACTCTCTGAGACATGATGTACGCCCAGAGACTCGCTGAGACATGATGTACGCCCAGAGACTCGCTGAGACATGATGTACGCCCAGAGACTCTCTGAGACATGATGTACGCCCAGAGACTCTCTGAGACATGATGTACGCCCAGAGACTCTCTGAGACATGATGTACGCCCAGAGACTCGCTGAGACATGATGTACGCCCAGAGACTCGCTGAGACATGATGTTCGCCCAGAGACTCTCTGAGACATGATGTACGCCCAGACTCGCTGAGACATGATGTACGCCCAGAGACTCCCTGAGACATGATGTACGCCCAGAGACTCTCTACACAAACACATTCGCCAATAAAAGGTAAAGGGTTTTGGATCACTGTTAAAGATATATATATATATATATATATATATATATATATATATATATATATATATATATATATATATATATATATATATATATATATATATATATATATATATAAGAAAGGAAAACTAAGACATACATCAGACCAAAACTGTATTATGAAATAGTGTGGTGCCTGCATACACACACACACACACATACAGCCCCCGGTGGCCTAGTGGGTAAAGCTCTTGCTTCACGCACGGAGGGGCCGGGTTCAATTCCCTGTGGGGCAGAAACATTTCGAAGTGTTTCCTTACATACACATACACACACACATATATACAACAGGCCTAGTGTCTAATCGACATGTGCCTAGGACAAAATGGTAACTAACTAACACACACACACACACACACACACACACACACACAATAAGCTGAAAGAAATGGTCCTGAAACATGCTACAAAATGGCTGGCTGGCAGAGTCAAAACAAAACCTATGTTGGTAGCACACTCAGCTCACACACTGAGGTCCGTGGTTCGATCCCAGGTACGGGTGGAAACATTGGGTTATTTCCTTG
The DNA here is from genome assembly GCA_009830355.1 of Cherax destructor. Taxonomy (NCBI): domain Eukaryota; kingdom Metazoa; phylum Arthropoda; class Malacostraca; order Decapoda; family Parastacidae; genus Cherax; species Cherax destructor. The sequence goes on from WNWK01052898.1 coordinate 3,646, forward strand.
ACACCTGCTGTCCATGTTCACCTAGCAAACCATACCACGGGTGGGGTTCGAACCCGCGGTCAGTCTCTCTCCAGTGGCTTACGCAACGGTCTGGAGTTTTGAGACTCTCTGACCGCGGGTTCGAACCCCACCCGTGGTATGGTTTGTTTGCAATCGTGTCATTACGATTTCGTGATTCACCTAGCAGTAAATAGGTACCTGGCTGTTAGCTGACTGTTGTAGGTTGTATCCTGAAAACAAAATTAACCTAATTTGCCCGAAATACCTTACATAACAAGGGGCTTTTTATACAGTACATATATCAATAATGTCAGCTAGGTCTGTATATGTTGTATCATGTACTATTTATACAGTACATATATCAATAATGTCAGCTAGGTGTGTATATGTTGTATCATGTACTTTTTATACAGTACATATATCAATAATGTCAGCTAGGTGTGTATATGTTGTATCATGTACTTTTTATACAGTACATATATCAATAATGTCAGCTAGGTGTGTATATGTTGTATCATGTACTTGTAGAAATAAAGATTAATATTATTAGCAGTAGCAGTACTTGAGAACAAGTGCAGTTTGGTTACACGAGTTACGAAGACTGACAACACTCAAGATGGCCACGCTCGTTACCCGATATAAAGTAGATGAATGGTTCAGAGAACCCACAAGTTATAAATTAGACACATATGCAAAACTTGGGTATCTTTATTGAGGAAACGTTTCGTCACACAGTGGCTTCACCAGTCCAATACAAAGCAGAAAGGTGTAAGGAGAGGAGTTTGAGGTAATCAGTCCCTCGGCCTGGAGTCGATGTGTTCAGTCCATCAATCTGGTAGAAAGTACAGCATAGAGCCATAGAAGTGGCGAAACGTTTCCTCAATAAAGATACACAAGTTTTGCATATGTGTCTAATTTATTACCCGATAGAAAGATAAAACCACATATAAATGTATGAAACATTCAAGGAAACAGATAAAAAACAAAGACTTCTGCTCAACATCAACAGGGAGAACAAGAGATCACAATTGTCAACGGAGACAAAACGTGTTGTAGAACAATGAAAATAGAACAAAGCACATTTCAGAATTAATACAATAGATTTTTAGCAGCATCAACAGGAGAACAAAAGATCACACCTGTCAACGGAAAAAAAAAAAAGATGAAAGGGCACCAGATTTTTTTTTACGTAGTGGTAGACTGGTGCAACTGGATTCAAGAGGTAATAAATGTTATATATTATTAATAATTACTATTATCATGTGCATATGAAAGTGCTAAGTAATTAGGTTGGGTCTAACGGAGAAGGTAGCTACAATTCCTTTAATAAAGAGTCCTTCACCAGTATCAAAGCACCTCCCTTGAAGGCAGTAAGTGCTAAAATGACTAGAATGTTGAAACAAATATATCCAAGCCAAGCACTAAAGAGGTGACACCTCGACCATACCTCTCCTATAACAACACACACACATTAACACACACTGTAATATTTCTTCAGTGTTGCAATGAGATTCAAGAGGATCTAGTTTGTGCTACCACTGAAAACTTTACGAGAAATTATGAAAAATAAACGCTAAGGGGCAACACCTGCATGCCAATGTTCCTCTAACTATACGAACGTAATCTGATATTCGTAACCTCACACACACATTTACACATGCAAATATACATAAGCATGTACGCAAGCACATACAAGTTCACTTACATACTTATATACGCGCAAACACAAACGTATTGCGTCATAAACACTGGTCAATGAAGAGGTAATTCCCACATGGACGGAAAATGAAAAACTGATTTAAAAGGATATATATATATTTATATATTTCACCCTCAATCAGGGATGCTCTTCAGCAATGTTGAAATATACTCATACTTTCTACTACCTGTTCACACACATCCATGGACAAACATTCATACATACTTATGAGCATTATAATTGCTAGTCCATGCGTGCGTGTTGCTCCTCTAAAATCTGTACATCATCGACAGGACACGAAAGGGAGGGATTGAGAGGGTGAGATAGGTAGGTAGCAAGGAGGACAGGTGGTTGGGGGGGAAGGAGTTGTGAAGGATCAACGGTTGCAGCAACAGGAAAGCCCAGATTCATGCCCGGGAAGGGCGGGAGCGTCGACCTTGTGTAGTGAGCGGCGATGCTGGGGCCAACAAACAGCGACTACACAAGGTTTGCGCACCTTTACTAAGGCGACTGATGCTGCCACCGCCTCTGATGGTGCTGGTGGTGGCGCTGCTGCATGCATGGGGCACCCCTACGATACACCACCAGTGTAGGCAGGGCAAAGTGAGGGAGAGGGGGGTGAGGGGAAGATGAAACGTTTGTTGCTATCCCCCCCATGCATCCCCTCTCATGGAACACACCTTTCAGTGAAAAGAGGCACGGAGTGTGTGTCCCTGACAGCAGGCTCCACTAGAAGATCCACACATACACAGGCTGCACACTGAAACACTCAACACCTCCACACCCGCGCCGGAAGAGAAATGAGTATAAAAAATTCAGTGTCCTACCTTGGTCTGACTCCAGAGACATGGCGGCCGCCCGCTCAGCGCACTCATCCTCACTACCCCTCCCTCACTCTCCTCCCGTCTCTCTCTCTCTCTCCATCTCCTCTCTCTCTCCATCTCCTCTCTCTCTTCCTCTCCTCTCTCTTCCTCTCCTCTCTCTTCCTCTCCTCTCTCTTCCTCTCCACCTTTATTCAGATATGCTTCTCATCTTCCAAATTCCAGGCAAAACGTGACGTATGTGCAAATCAATTTAACACTTGCTGCTCCTGTTCACTTGACAGTAAATAAATACCGAAGAGTTAGTACAGTTGTGAGTGCATCCTAGGGAAGAGGACCCAAAAACTGACCCCAATGGAAATGAGCCCCAGTTCTTGGCTTTCTTGGTCCATTAACCATTTGGGGTCAATATTTCGAAGAAACTCTTCTAGTTGTGGATTAACAATCACACCTCACACTAACTTACTCCAACCCAACAAGGGCAGACAAGTCCCAGTCTTGCTTAAACTCTCAGTAATGACACTAGGCAGCACATCAGCAATGGTATTCGCCATATATGGACCAACAGAGGGGTAACTGTTGGCAACAAATTTGGCGCGTAAAATGAGTGGAGCAGATCCCGTGAGAAGCTGAGGCTACACCGAGCCTTCATGCTATCAGAAAATTGCTAATGTGCTCACACCCTCACCAAATTCACTCACTGATAACACCCCCACCCCATACACACACACTACTTCTTCAGTCATAAAGTTGTCAGGAAGTGGAACAATCTGGAGAGTGATATAGTGGAGGCAGGATCCATACATAGCTTTATGAAGAGGTATGATAAAGCTCATGGAGCAGGGAGAGAGTGAACCTAGTAGGGAACAGTGTAGAGGCGCGGGCAGGAGCTGTGAATCGAACCCCGGAACTACAATTAGGCAAGTACACACAAGCGCGCGCGCGCGGGGCCAGGAACTGAGAATCGACCCCTGCAACCATATATAGGTGAGTAAACACACACATACCTCTCGGAGTTCTACGACAGGGTGAGAGCTACTGATTCACAAACTAGAAGAGCAGATATGGATGATAGGAAAGACGCTACCATGGATCGTAGAATAACTTGGGGATAGAGACGAATAGTTGTCAAGAAGGAAGGAAGGTATCAGGAAAGCAAAAGTGATAATGTAGGGAAAGGTGGGGAAGGCCCAGCTCAAGTCAATGCTGGTACCAGAACTGCGCCTCGTACAAGCAAATTACAAACAATGACAGGTATTGCCGCAAAGTATGAAAGACACTTCGTACAGTCACTCTACAAAGAGCGAAACATAGTCTATAATAAAAGCTTGCGCTCCATCAAATGTCTTCTTACACGTAAGCGATAGCTAGTTAAACTAATGAGAAAAGTAAAGCCTGCAAGAAGACTTGGACACACTACAAGTACTGTCAGACAAATGGCTACTGGAATTCAATCCCGTCGTGTGCAATGTTATATCGAGGAAGGTGAAATAAGACTAATGACGGAGTATAACCTGCTTTGGGGAGGATATACCTTTGATATACCTTTGAAGAGTTTCGAGTTTATCTACTCTCTGAAACCGGCCGTGGGCCAGGCTCGTCTGGTGCTTGCCTGGTCAACCAGGCTGTTGCTGCGGGAGGCCCGCTACCCCACATATCCATCACAGCCTGGTTGATCTGGCACCCGATGAAGATACTAGGAACACAATGTAAACCTATAGGGGAGAAGGCTCTTGTGATGAGCATGGTATCGAGAATACTGCCACACACACACAGTGTTGGTAGTATGTGTGCAAAGTTAATGGCTCTGATAATGGTTCAAAACCCACCGAAATGTCTAAAACTACTCAGAACGGATGAGGTTCGAAACCATGGCAAGCCAGTCTTACGACTAACCACTGTACTATGCCGGCCTAATAAGATTCATCCAGCTAGGTATACTTCTAGATCCTAGGAAGGTTAGCATGGGCCCCACCATGGGGTCTACTAGTTTTAGGCATGACTCTCCTTGGGTTCGAACCTCATCCTTCTGGGAGTTGTTTACAATCAAGTTATTACGATTTTTCGAGTTACGTCGTCTAAAGTTGTTGGTTAATGGTGTACAATGAAACTTTCTCAGATGAGAGGAAATGGAGTCAAGGGTCATAGATTGCAGTGAAAGACGCAAATGAACTATGGGGACGTTAGAAAGTACTTTTTCAGCCTCGTGGTAGTCAGTGGAACGCGCTAGATGAAGTGGTGGTAGATGCACACTGTCTGAGTGATAGATAGGGGGATAGTTTTAAGATTTGAAGAGCCCTGTGATCGGTACAATATTCGTCCTTTGACAATGAAAAATACAACACATTTAAGAGCATTAAAGGCAAAATAAAAAACAGCATTAAACTTAATAAAACAGAGAACAAATACTATCACACCGAGTTAAAATAACCTGTCACAGGGTAGTGTTACATGCTAGATGAGCAGGTGGGGGTAAACACAGCACACAATTCCAAGAGGCCAGGAATCAGCAAAACCGGTCGTTAAAAGAGGCGAGGCCAGGAGCTATACATAGACCCCTGCAAGAACAAACAAAAATAAATACGTATACACAGCACAAGGGCCCAAAGCTTTGTAACCGAGTGACATGAAATACGAGAATAAATTTCACGTCTCTGGAAGAGTAAACAATGGCGACATGATCAGAATTATCACAAGGATTAATTAAAGCTCGATCCTCCATCCGCTAATTACCAGATCGTTTCACTACTAACCTATACACACTGGTGATGAGAATATGGGAGGGACAGGGTGATAACGATAAAGATATGGATATAGTATCGCTTATGATGCCAGAACATACACTATATACCGGAGAGTATATCAGTATTACTCACAGTTGTGTCATACGGATGTTACCAACTACTTCAGTTTAAGAGTGAAAAATAAAGCCTAGTTGACTGATGGTTAAGAGGCGGGCGTCAGGGGCTTGATTTTGCTTACTCCCGCCGGTGCAATTCAGTAATAATAATAATATCTTTATTTACTACAAGTACATGTATATGGTATACAGGCCTAGCTGACATCAGCGACATACTACTATATAGAAAGCCCCTTGTTGTGCTGAGACGTGGTACTTTACGTAATTTGTTAATGCTTCATTATTTTCCCTCAGAAAGCTATTTTCTTAATTTTACAGTATCTTAATTTAGGTTCAAAGTCAGATTAAACTACATATACCAGATAACAAACTGCAAAATCCGGCCTTGATACGTCTGGCAAGGAGATGGCCGAGGAAAAAAAATGTTGAATTATAATCATAAACGGGCTGCCTACACATGCACGCATTGCAGAGTAAATGTCTTGAAATACTTATACAAGGATCCCTCCTACCAAGAAAATCATCCAATCATTAATTAATGGACTTTGTCTCCGCTGCAAACTTTATTATTAAAGAGCTCATTTTTTCAATAACACAAGTAATATACACCGAGGGAGTGTATTTATCAGTATATCTCAGGTGTGTCTCAGCATATATACACTGAGGTATTTCTGTATATACGCCGAGCTGTGTATATAGATATACACCTTAGTGTATATCATTCAGTGTGTATACAGATGTATATAGACAGGTGTACATCTATGCACATACACCCAAGTCTGTTGTACTCCCTATTTTAGGGCTTCAATAAAGTATTCTTGACCGGTGGTCTACAGGGTGATATGCAGCATTAGTGACCGTCGTGTAGTCGACAGACTTTAAACCAAACAAAGTAAGCAACTCTGCCGGCAGCAACAGGTTGCACCCGAGGCAACCCAGAACGTAACAGGTTTCCACGGTGCAACGCAATGTTTT
>WNWK01052899.1:0-12035 GCA_009830355.1 Cherax destructor
AAAACATAACAAGAAGATTTAAAAGGGGGAAGACTACACCTCACAGTCACATCATGCTAAAAAGACCCACCTCACAGTAGCGTGGGTAGCCAGCGCTTGGTTCCTCTTTTTTTCATGGTGGTTTCTTGCATATATATATATATATGTGTATATAAAATATATATATATATATATATATATATATATATATATATATATATATATATATATATATATAAGCAAACAACCAAGGGGGGAGTCTAGTACCTGGGCCCTATCGTGTTCAGTCAACATCAGCTTGAATGTTGAGAAAACAAGATGAATCCCCAAGCACGTTCAGAGGGAGCTTTTTTGATGTTTGCTGGGATTTCCCTCTTTTTGAAAATGCAAGCTCAGATTTCCATCTTGCATCGTTTCCTTGATCTTTTATAATAATACCAGTGCAAAATAACACATAGGGAGTTGAATGACAAGTCTAGGCCTTTTCATGTTGCAAATCAACCCCCTCGGGTTACAGGAGTAGCAAATTTATTTCCTAGCATGTCAGTAAGTAAAAAGAGTATATTTTTCATAAATATTTATTAGCACCTTAGGTTAACTAACACCCTACTTTGAATGTGAAAAAATTTAATAACGTGAGAACAGCAGGCGCTGCAGCTACGAATGCTACAGCACCAACACCGGCTGCCAGATACTCCAGATTTTCTTTCTTTTCTTAAATATGAATCGTTTGAAGAATTTCGGGGCAGAACTTGATAGAGGCTTAGACTAATTTTAAGATTTTGGAACCTGATTTTTTAAAAAAAAAAGGAAAAAAACATTTGCAATTTTGGTATACATATCATCATAATTTTGAAATAGACACATGTGCAACATCTGGGTTTTTTGTAAACGTTTCAAAACCAGTGGCTTTATTAAAAAATTTAGGACATTAAAAAGACAGTAAAACATATACAAAAGATGAGGTAACGTCCCTGGATTTGGGTTGGTGGAACACCAACGAAGTCTTGATTTATGGAGCAGAGGCAAGGAGGCTGGGGCTTATAAAACGTCAGGTGGGAAGGGACGTGGCAGACGAGGGGATAGTCACAGGCGGGGTTCCCCGTGGAAATAGGTCATACCCAAAGAGATGGGTTAGTGGGTAGTCGTAGGGGAAGGTTATGACAGGTCCTCAGAATCAAGATTCCGTTCACACCAACCCAAGTCCAGGGTGATTACCTCATCTTTTGTTTATTCTACTGTCTTCATATAATTCCAAAGTATTGATAAAACTGGGTGGGAAACGTTTTAAAAATAAAATGTTGCAATTTTCTTTATTTCATATTGTCGGTATTTATACCATTTTGTACAACTTGTCAGACATGCAACATCATGGAATCTTGATTTCTTGCAATATCCAGAATATTTATTGATAAAGCTTTTCATAAAGTTAAATAAAAAAATTCTACAAGACAGACTAAAACAATTTTTTTTTTTTTCTTTTTAATGAAAATCCTTCCTATCCAAACTCTTCAATACTTTAATGATAAATTATCTTTAAAAACAACAAAAAAAAAACAAAAAAAAAATTAAAAAACTTCGGAATCTTCGGGTTGTGTTCCCTTCCCGTAAATTGTCTTAGCTTTTTTTTAGAACAAATTGGCAAAACTCTTTTTAGACAGGGAAATTAAAAACATACAAAACAAAACTACTGGACAAGATCCGTTGTGTTCATTCATGTAAGGGATACAGACCTTTGTGTAGATTGGACTATCAAAAAATTACGTCCCTCTAATTCATTGTTGAATAAATTTGGGGAATATCTCTTTTCGCATGATGTGCATTTTTGATATTTGAGTTCGGGGTTCTATAAACTTGACATTTTATAGCCCAGCATTGTTCATAATCTTTAGGGTCAAACTTTTTTTCAAAAAAAATCAGTTTTTTCTTTGTCAAACGAACCAACTTTGGATGGATAAATGTATGCATGGGACACATTTGTGAGAAGTGTTGTAACCTTCTTTGTGAAGTGACCCCTTTTTTAAAATTTATGTGCTTTCTTGTTTCTTCTTCCTTTACTTTCACCACAAACACAGAGAAGGAATAGACTCCCCCGTGTCCCCGTTTTCAGATGATGTGAAGTTGATGGAAAATTAATGGACGAGGACCAGGAGAACTACAAGGGATCTGGAAGGGTACAAGCCTGGTCCCGCAATTGGGTCCTGGGTTCCCCCCACCAAATAAAGTCATGAAGATTGGGGGAAAGGGCAAAGAAGACCGGGAGTACAGTCTAGGGGGGCCCGAGACTACAAACCCAATCAAGGAAATAGATCTTGGGGTGAGTATAACACCAGGAAATCCCTGAGGCGCACATCACAAATAACTGCTGCAGCATACGGGCGACTGCAAACCTAAGAACAGCATTCCGGCATCTTAATAAAGAATCGTTCGGGGCCCTGTACGTTATGCCCATACTGGATATCACCAGTTTGGAAAAACCTAGCCAAGCACGTAAAGAAGCTAGAGAAAGTGCAAAGGTTTGCAACAAGACTACGAGGAGAGGTTAAAAATCGACCTGACGACACTGGAGGACAGGAGAGATGGGGGAATGATAACGACGTATAAGATTTGGAGGAATTGACAAGGTGGACAAAGACAGAATGTTCCAGAGATGGGACACAGCAACAAGGGGGCACAGTTGGAAGTTGAAAACTCGATGAAACACAGAGATGTTTGGAAGTATTTCTTCAGTCACAGAGTGGTCGGGAAATGGAATAGTTTGGGAAGCGAAGTGGAGGCAGGTTCCATACAAACTTTAAGAAGAGGGAGATAAAGCCATGGCGCAGGGGGAAAGGCCCCTGGCGGCCAGTGGAGGCGGGGCCAGGGCGTGACTGCCCCCAACCACAACAGGGGGGTTTTCCATTAAGAAACCGGTCAAAGCAAGAACCATCAAAATTGTCCTTTTTAAATTTTTTTAACGTTTGTTATTTTTTTCATTTATGTTAAGTAAAATTTATAATTTTTTACCAAGGGAAAATTTGAAAAACCCACCTAACCTACCTAACATATTATATATATATATATATATATATATATATATATATATATATATATATATATATATATATATATATATATATATATATATATTGTGCCGATTAGGAAAAATTGGATTTTTTAAAAAGTTTTTCCCAAAAAACAAAATTTTGAGCAAAATTTTGAAAAAATTTTGAACCAACGGAAATAAATATATTTTTTGTGTTTTTTTATTAAAATTTGGGGAAACGTATCTAAAATATATTTGTTGGGGGGTTTAAAATTTAAAATTTTTCATGTTATAATAAGGTTTGGTGTTTTCTTTTCTTTTTACAAAATTATAAATTTTTTCATTAAATAAATGAAAAGTATAAAGAGATTTTTTGAAAGGGTTTAATTTTTAAATTTCAATTGACCAGTTTTTTATTAGGCACGACATACAAAATTTTATATATTCTCAGGTTAGTAAAACTTTTTTGGGGGGAAATATTTAAAATTAAGTCCTTTCTAAAACCCCTTTAAAGTTTATAAAAATTTTTTATTGAATTAAAAATTTATAATTTTGAAACCAAGGAAAACTTTTAAAACCTACCAAACCCTTTAACAACAAAATTTAATTTATAAAAATAAATATATATTTTAATAATTAAATTAATTTATAATAAAAAAAAATAAATATATTTTTTTCGTTTGGGTTAAAAGGATTTTTTCAAATTACAACCTTTTTCTTTTTATAAAACAAAAGAGCTTGTATTTGAAAAAATAATTTTACCTAACCAAAAAAAAAAAAAAAAAAAAAAAAAAAAAAAAAAAAAAAAAAAAACAAATTATAATTTAATTAATAATAATTATAAAATTTAAAATTAATTAATATTTTTAATTAATTTATATTAAAATAATTATATATATTTATTTAAAAATTCTCATTGATTCAAATTAATGGGAATATTTGGGATTTTTTGACCTGTACTCACTGGAGCGACTACATCAAACTCCCTGAAAAACCTTGGGGAGGGGTTAGCAAAAAGAAATCACTCCCTAAAACTAAAAGACGGCGGGGTGTCCCCCCAAGGAAAGTGGGGCCCAAGCGTAAAAAAAAATTTGAGCACCCGGGGCCCAAGCTGGCAAGGGCCCCCCATCACGTTTTGGGAATTCCCAATAGGCTTTGGCTCCCTTTGGGGGGCTGGACAAATGAAGCCAATACCCACCAAAGCGGGTGTGGTTGTCAATATAACACAGTGCCCACAATAAATTTCATCAGGCCCGACCCACCGGGAGGCCTGATAAAGGGACACGGGGGAAAAGGCCCCAAAAAACCACAGCTGACTTCAGATGGGAGGGCCCAGCCATTGGCCATCAAGATTATATACACAAAGTGTATGTTTCTCTTGAATAAATATTTAATACCTATTTTAGAAATAAATGTTTCCCGGACTGGTGGTGAGCAAGTTAATGCAACCAATATGTGTAGATTATAAGTTTTAAATTATATTAACCAGAAAGGGATAATTTGAACTATAAAATAATTTTTGAAGAATGTATTTCATATCTATGTATGCTTCAGTATCGTAACAAATTTATTATTTAATATTACTAAGTAGGTAGTAGGGGTTGACAGAACCAACCAGGAGTACTCCCGTCCTGCCAGGTGACTGTGAAACAGAAACCTGAAACTTTTTTAATGATGGGGGGTTGCTGGTGTTTTTTTTCTGTCTCATAAACACGCTGGATAACAGGTATATCTAGCTATTTTACTTACATTTTTAAAACCTCCGGCATGCACATGCATATAAAACATACACATCTGGGTTTTTTCTTTTTTTTCTTAATAGCTTTTTGTTTTTTTTTTTTATTGTCCATGGGAAAGTGGAAAAAAATCTTTCCTTTTAACCATGCGTGTGTATGGGGCGACTAAAATGCCGGGAGCAATGGGCTAAACCTATTCTCCTGTAAAATTTACAAAAAAGAAAAGAAGAAAACTTTAAAAAACTGGGTTTTTTAAAAGGGCGGGTTTAGTGGGATGATAAAAAAGAGATGATTGCTGATGTTATGAATAAAAAGAAGTTGGATGTCCCGGCCCCTAAGCGAAACAAAGCTAAAGGGGGGTAGGGAGTTTCAGTGGGGAGAAAAAAGGGGATTAAGGAGTATAAAGGGTTAGGCAAAGGGAAAGGGGGTAGCAATAATGTTGAGGGATCAGTTATGGAAGGAAAGAGGGAATATGAATTTTAAATTCAAGGTTTTGTGGATTAAAAAAGGGTCGGATGCGAAAAGTGGTCATAAAAAGGTTATGCCCTGGAGAAGAGAGGGGGTAGAGGAGAGAGAGATTTTGGGAGATGTTAAGCGAATGTATGGAATTTTTGAACCAAGTAAAGGGGTAATTGTGGTGGGGGACCTAAAGCTAAAGTGGGAAAAAACATGCAGAGGGGGTTTAGTAGGTAAGTTTGGGGTGCCAGGTGTAAATGATAAGGGGAGCCCTTTGATTAAAATTTTTATGAAAGGGGTTTAGTTATAGGTAATACATATTTAAGAAAAAGAGGATAAATAAGTATACAAGATAATGGGGGGAAAATGACAGAGTTTTTGGACTATGTTTGGTAGATAAAAGACGGGTAGACTTCAGGATGTACATTTTATAGAGGGGCCACAGAAAATCAGATCCTTTTTAGTTATACTACAGTGGGGTAAAAAGGGAGAGGGGGTACAAGGAAAATAGAAGCAGTAAGTAAGAGAGAGGTGAAGGTTTATAAACTAAAAAGGCAGTTAGGGGAAAATATAAAAAACTTTGGAGGATAATGGGGTGTGAGGTAGGAATGGGGTCGAAGATGTATGGGGGAGATTTAAAAAAAGTAGGTTAGAGTGTTCAGCAGAAGTTTGTGGTTCAGGCAGTGGGTGCGGGGGGGAAGAAGAGCGATTGGTGGAATGATGTGTAAAAAAGAAGGGGGAAAAGTTAGCATATGAGAGGTTTTTACAAAGTAGAAGGTGAAGGAGGGGAAAAGTATATGGAGAGAAAAAGAGGTTAAGAGAGTGGGGAAGCAATGAAAGAGAGCAAATGAGAGAGTGGGTGAGATGTTATCAACAAATTTTTTGAAAATAAGAAAAAGTTTTTGGGGTGAGATTAATAAGTTGAGGAACCTAGGGGAAAAATGGTTTGACAGTTAAAAATAGGGAGAAGAGTTATTAAATGGAGGTTAGAGGGACGGGGAAAATGGAGGGTATTTTTTAGTTGTTAAATGTTGATGAAGACAGGGGAAACGGATTTGTGTATAGGGCAAGGAGGAATAACATCCTGTAGGAGTGTGGAAGAGCCATTGTGAGTGTGGGGAATTGTGGGCAGTGGGAGAATGAAAGGGGGGAAGGCAGCTGGGATTGATGGAATAAAATGAAATGTTAAAAGGTTTTGGGGGTATAGTTTTTGGGGTGGTTAGTGCTTTATTTAAAAAATATGGAAGAGGGTAAGGACCAGGGATTGGCAGAGAGCGTGTATTGTTCCTTTGTATAAAACAAAGATGAGAAAAAAAGAGTGCAAAAATTAAGGGGGAAAAAGTCTGTTGAGTGTACCTGGTAAAGGTTTGGAGAGTTATTATTGGAATTAAAGTAAGAAAAAGAAAGGGTAGCAGATGAACAAGGGGCTTTAGGAAAAGTAGGGGTGTGTAGACCAAGGACATGAAAAATAGGTGAACAGTATTTGGAAAGGGTAAAGAGGTTTTTTTGGCATTTATGGATATGGAAAAGGCGTTGATAGGGTGGATAGGGGGCAATGTGGGGAGATGTTGCAGGGTATGGGAAAAGGGTTTTTATGAGGATAGTGAGGCTCAAGTTAGAGTGGTAGGAGGGAAGGGACTTTCCCAGAAAAAATGGGCCTTAGACAAGGATGGTTTTGGTTCCATGGTTGTTCAATATATTTATAGATGGGGTTGTAAGAGAAGTGAAGCGAGGGGGCAAGGGGTGGGGTTAAAAAATAAAAATTAAATACAAAGTGGGAGGTCCAAAATGCTTTTTGTATGACACTGTGCTTTGGGGGGATTCTAAGAGAAGTTGCAGGGTTGGTGGATGTTTTGGGAGGGGGTGTAAAAAAAGAAAATTTAAAGTGAATATAGGAAAGAAAGGTGTGAGGGTAACAAAAGATTAGGGGTGAAAGATTGGGTATCAGATTGGAGGGGAGAGTATGGAGGAGGTGAATGATTTGATATTTGGGAGTGGACATGTCAGCAGATGGGTCTATGAAGGATGGGTGAATCATAGAATTGATGAGGAAATAATGAATATAATGCAGAGAATTTGGGTTTGGAAATTAAGGAGGTGCGGGGTTACCAAAACTATTATCAGAGAGCTGAGGGGGTTGTTGGGGGGTTCGGGCATGTAGAAAAATGGAAAAGACAGAATAACTTGAGGGATAAATTGTAGGGGGGAAGGCGGGGGAGGGGTCCGCCTAGGAAAGGTTGGAGGGAGGGGTAAAGGGTTTTGTGTGCGAGGGGGTTGGGCTTCCCAAAACTGTGTGAAACATTTGATGGAGTGAATGGGGACAAATGGTTTTAATATTGACGTACTGTTGGGGTGAGCAAAGAACATTTATGAAAGGATTCAGGGAAACCCGGCCGGACTTGAGTCCTGGGGATGGGGAAATACAGTGTCTGACTCTGAAGGAGGGGGGTTAATGTTGCAGTCTTTTAACTGTAGTGTAAAGCACCCCCCTAAAAAAAAGTGATGGAGGAATGATGAAAGTTTTTTTTTTTTCGGGGGCCACCCCGTTGGGAATCGGGGATTTTAAATAAAAAAAAAAAAATTTCTAATTTTAACTTCTGAATTTCATGCCTCCCATTGTCCCAATCATAATGTCCTCGTGACTGTACCTAACATCAGGCGGTCGACTGCCCCGAAACATTATGTTCTCTGTGACTCTGTACTAACACCAGGCTGGTGCGACTGCACACGAATCATTATTTCTCTGTGACTCTGCACCTAACACCAGGCACTGCGACTGCACACGAATCATTACCTGTGACTCTGTATAACACCAGACTGGTGCGACTGCACACGAATCAATTTCTGGGCTCTTCCCAACACCAGGCTGGGGCGACTGCACACGAATCATTATTTCTCTGGACTCCCCCCTAACACCAGCGGGGGACTGCACCGAACATTATGTCCTCTGGCTCTTCCTAACACCAGGCGGGGCGCTGCACACGAACCTTTTGTCCTCTGTGACTCTGACCTAAACCAGGTGGTGCGACTGCACACGAATCATTATGTCCTCTGGCTCTGCACCTAACACCAGGTTGGTGCGCTGCCAGAAATCTTGTCCTCTGTGACTCTGTACCTAACACCAGGCTGGTACGACTACACACAAAATCGCCCATCTGCTCCCCCACCCTGCCTACCAGGGGCCCTTCCTTAAATAGTGAAATATTTTCCCACAAAAATTCCCCAAGATATTCTATAAACCCAACAAGTTTTGCTATTTGAAATTTATTATAACAATTTTAAAAGTTTATTTTATTATGCACCCCATACCCATCTTGTGGGCGTTAGTTGGGTGGCCCGGTGGTTGAGTTCTTGCTTAAAGGGGGGCCCCGGGGTTCGATTCCCGGGGGGTGGAAACATTTCGACGTGTTTCCTTAACCTGTTGTCATGTTCACCGAACAAAAAGGGACCGGGTTGTTAGTCGACTGGGTGGGTCCACCTGGGGGACAAGATTAAAGGGCCCCAATGGAAATAAGACAGACAGTCCTCGATGACACTGACTTTCTTGGGGTTTTCCTGGGGGGTAACCCCCCGGGGTTAAATGAAATCTTATCTTTGTCATAAATTTCAGAAATAATGGGGCTAGGGACTGGGGCCCCCAAAATTTGATAGCTGAAAAATTACAAAAGGGAATGAAACATCTACAGTCTTGGTTTAATCATGAACAAAATTCAAAGTAATACTTCACATACACCCCTCACAACTGTAATGAGTTAAGTGCAAATATTCTGGTCCACACACACACACACACACACACACACACAACAAAGAATGGGGGGGCCACAAAACGAAAAAAATTTGAAGAGCTCAACATGATATTTAAGTAAGTTTTACAGTGGGGCCCCAAAACAAGGGATATACCAACAAGTTTTGGGATGAAATACACAACGGGGCAGTAAATATTTAAACAAAGTTAAATTGTGTGAAGATAAAAAAGAACCTATTTTTAATATTTCAATATAAAATATAATGCTAAATTCAGCAAAAAATTAAATCATTTTTTCCCATGCTAAATAATAATTCGGATTTTGCCTCATGACATCAGGTCTTAAGAGAGGAAAATAGTTTTGGGAGAATAAAACAAATTATTGAAAGAAGTAACCAAGGGGGAAACCCAGGAGCAACTGCGGAAGGGGGCCAGGGGGGCCCAACAAGGATGGAGAAAAGGGAAGCAACTGTACAGGATGGAGACCAGGAGCAACTGTACAGGATAAAAAAATGAAGGAAACAAAACCTGTACAGGAGGGAAAAAATTAAAAGGGGAAAAGGGCAACTGCAGGATGGAGACAGGAGCAACTGACGGATGGAGCCCCAAAAGGAGCAACTGTACGGGATGGAGACCAGGAGAAACGTACAGGATGGAGCCCGGAGCAATGTCAGGATGGAGACCAGGAGCAACTGTACGGATGGAGACCAGGAGCAACTGTACAGGATGGAACAGGAGCAACTGACGGATGGAGCCCAGGAGCAACTGTACAGGATGGAGAAGGGAAATGTACAGGATGGAGCCCGGGAGCAACTGTACGGATGGAGAAAGGAGCAACTGTACAGGATGGAGACCGGGGCCCTGTACAGGATGGAGCCCAGGAAACTGTAAGGATGGAGCCCAGGAGCAACTGTACGGGATGGAGACCGGGGCAACTGTACGGGAGGGAACAGGGCCTTACAGGATGGAGCCCAGAAACTGTACAGGGGGAGCCAGGAGCAACTGTACAGGATGGAGCCCGGGAGCAACTGCGGGATGGAGCCAGGACCTGTACAGGATGGGCCAGGAGCAACTGTACAGGATGGAGACCAGGAGCAACTGTACAGGATGGAGACCAGGAGCAACTGAAAGGATGGAGACCGGGGCAACTGTACGGGATGGAAAAAGGGAGCAACTGTACAGGTGGAGCCCAGGAGCAACTGTACAGGATGGAGACCGGGGAGCAACTGTACAGGATGGAGCCCGGGAGCAACTGTACGGGATGGAACAAGGAGCAACTGTAGGGGATGGAGAAAAGAACTGCAGGGGGAAAGGGCCTGCGGATGGGACAGGGGCAGGGTACGGGATGGAACCCAGGAGAACTGCGGGAGGGAGAAAAGGGAAAACTTACAGGATGGAGACCGGGAAACTTACGGAGGAGACAAAGGAGCAACTGTAAGGAGGAGAAAAAAGGGAAAACTTCGGATGGAACGGGAAACTTACAAGGGACAGGAGAACTTTTTGGAGGGAACCAGGGCAACTGACGGATAAAAAGGGCAACTTGGGATGGAACAAGGAAAATGACAGGAGGGCCCAAGGAGCAACTGTGGAGGGAGACAAGACCCTTTGTAAGGAGGGAGAAAGGGCAACTTAGGGAGGGAAAAAAGAGCAACTGTCGGATGGAGAAACAACTGAAGGGATGGAGCCGGAGAAGTAAGGTGGAACAGGAGCCTGTACAGGTGGAGCCAAGCTGCGGATGAGAAAAAACTGAAGGATGGGCAGGCCTGTCGATGAGAAAAAGACAACTGCGGAGGGGCCGGGAGAAATGTTAAGGAGGAACCAGGAAAAGAAACGTCGGGAGGGAGAAACAACTTCGGATGAGCAAAGGGCCGCGGAGGGAGAAAGAATTTTGGGATGGAGACAGGAGAACTGTACAGGATGGAACAAGGAGCATGCGGATGGAGCCCAGGGCAACTGTACGGATGGAGAAAAGGGAGCAACTGTACGGGATGGAGACCAGGAGCAACTGTACAGGATGGGACCAGGGCAACTGTACAGGATGGAGACAGTCCAAGACGGACCCTCATGGAGTGTTCACTAACGTAGTAAATTGCCTTTTTGTTACGTCATTTACTTATACTATATTTTATTATTTTCTTAAAATAAAATATGCCCCAAATGTGAATTTTTTTGAAGTTGACTGAAGGGTTAGTTTTTTACCCACAAAAATCCTACATGACAAAATTACCATGAATCATTCCACAAAAATCTAATTCCCAAAAAAAAACCCCCAAAATTTCACAGGATAAAGTCCCTTACAAACGTTCTCATCAGAGGTGAATATAACATTGCATCAACTCATAGATCCCGCTCAATTTTCTTATCTTCTGGCTACATGATGTTAATCCACAATGTGAATACATCCACAATAACATACAGGAAAATATATTACTGTGTAACAGTAGCTTAAACAATAAACATACGCATTTTATATTTAAAAGTAATTTAACCATTATATTCATTCAACTTAGAAATATTTTGCACAGGTTGGGAGAAAATCTGTAATTACAGCTTCATAGAAGGCCAGGCTCGTACAAATAACAGGCATAGAGCTATACGAGGCATAGAAATACGGGGGCATGAGCTATACGAGAGGCATTGAGCTTGGGGGCATGGCTACAAAAAGGGTGGGGGCATAAAGGGCATAGGCGATACAAAAAGGCATAGAGCATAAAGAGGCATGAGCACAGAAAGGGATGACATAGGAGGGAGGCATGGGCACGGAGGCAGGGCAAGAACTATGAGAGGAGAGGCAAGAGCTATAGGGCATAGAGCTATAGAGGCCAGGTTAAAAAGAGGCAAAGAGCTGTATGGGGGCACAGTGCTATATGAGGGCACATAGAGCTAAAGAGGCAGATAGCTTAAAAAGAGGGCCAAGAGATATATGAGAGGCAATTTTAAAGGAAAAGAGATATATAAAGGCACATAGTGCTATATGAGAGGCAAATTGTTATAAAAAAGGAAAGAGGCACATAGAGCTGCATGAGAGGCACATGATATATGAAGGAATAGAGATATAGAGATTTTTATTATAATCAAATAGAGAGCTAAAATG
>WNWK01052900.1:0-12035 GCA_009830355.1 Cherax destructor
AAAACATATTGGAACATACAATAACATGAGCAACAGAATGCGAAGATAATCACAGTTCAAATACATTTCTTGAGTTAATTAACAGCATTTATTTCTTTCCCCTGAGTTACAGAACTATGCACATGGTAAATAGATAAGGATATAGACAAGAAATATAAGTGGGACAGTCATGAAATTTTCAACTAATATTTATCACCCATAAATAATGCTTGAGGGGCTGATTTGCTTCATTACATGGGAACCAAAGCAGTCATAGTACTAGGGGAGAGAGCACAACTTTGTAGTACCCACAGTCAGTGGCCGGCTTCAAACACCTTTTATTGTACAGCAATAAAGGAATGGAACAGACTGCCTGCACATGTCAAAGCCAGTCATAGCATCAGCCAGTTCAAAAGAGAGCCAAAAGGTACCTAAGGGAATGTAGCGACAGAAAGGGAGGAGAATGATTTTATTTTTTAGATAACATACATGTCATGTAAATAACTCTTTTACCTTATTCCTTTTAATTTTAGTATAATAACTAGTATCTACTGGTGTCTAATGTTAAAGGTATTAAATGGACCCCAATGGAAATAAGTCACTCTGTCTGATTTTTTTGGGTTATCCTAGGTTTTCTACACATGTGCTGCTATGTATGATAATCTATGTAACTGTATTTGTGTATACCTGAATAAACTTACTTACTTACTTACTTACTTACTTACACTAAATTTACCACTCAACATCATAATACAGTGTTGGAACAGCTTATTGGCTTATTGCAGAGGTGGGAGGAGCTTATAGCAGAGGTGGGAGGAGTCAAGAGGCAGATAAGGACGATAGTTGCATGATCAGCGGTTTGATACTCCCAACAAATGTCTTTATACTGACGTTATTATTACTAATACACTTTATCTGCTTATAACATTTATTCAGTAATAATATTAGACATAAGATATATAAGATAAAAGCATAATAAAGACGGCCAAAATAATAATAAGTGTCATATACCGGAGAGTGCAGTCATCGGAGACCTTGATCTAGCAATCTTCTTGCTTATAAATATACGGTTTTCTCTATTGCCTCGCTGGCGTACTCAAAGAAAACGGCATTTTAATATGGGAAACAATAAGAAATCACTTACAAGGCGTAGAATAAGCCCAAAACAGCGAGATTTTCGTGAATATTTTGACGTAAATGAGGCGTGCGCGCTTTTCCCCGATTATCTCGAAAGTAAGATTTTGACCTATTGCTTAAATTCCCTGCATTATTAATGATTAGATTGTAATGATTTTCACAGGGAATATAAAACAAAGTGTGTTTGATTATATCATAGAAGAAAATTTGGAATATCTCAAATATTTTTTATTTTGTGGGGGGGTTAAAAGGCAGATATTTTAGCGAGTGTCAAAAGCGAACCAAATGTATTTTTTTCGGTATGAAGACAAGCTATCAGGCATTCATACATTCTATAATATATTGGGGTTAGATGTATTCTACGAGTGGGAAGTGTCCGCAGCACCGATAGTACCGCCAGACCGGAAGTAAATGCTGCCATATATCAAAATCAGTAATTATTTTTTTTCTCAGTTGTTTGTTGGCCGATCTTATTGAAACTCTGTCATTGTATGTTACATACATGCTTCTAAACATGTCCCAAAGATAAAAAGAATCGGACGAAAAATAATGGAGATGTATAATTCCTGGACCCTCCTCCCTTTATACGTACACTGTTATGCGCACCAACTGAACTTGATTCTTCAGCAGGCGACATCGCAAGTATTCAGCTTGTAAGGAATACCAGCATTTTTTTTTTTCAAAATCTCCGAAGAGAATGACAGCATTGGATAATACTGCGGGCAGTCGAATTCCAAGGCCTTCTGCAACATGTTATAATTTCAAGAGCGGAACAGTTAATGCTGTGCAGGAGATGAAAGATGCACTGACTGAGTGTTGCACTATTCTAGCAGCATCTAACTCGAGAGATAATGGATCTGCAGCAGCGGGTATCAAGTGAATCCTGAGTCATCCTGAATTTGAGTTTTGGTTGAATTTTTCCAAATTGAAACCTCACGTTGACATCATGTTTTCTCAACTTCAGTCTAGAAATATTAATAAAGTTAAGGCTAATGCCTCTTAAACAGCTTTTGCCTCTTCAGTTCAGAAATTAAGAGATGAATGTGATGTTTCCACAATGCCTTCTGAACCAAAGAGAAGAAAATTTAATACAGATAAAGCAGTCACTTCAAAGAGGTTTATGATATATTTTTTTGCAGTGTCGAACAAGATTAAGTTTCACGAATCATTTGGTAGCCAGTTACTACTAGTGAGTAATTTATCAACATATACTGAAAACTTGCCTAGTGATGCACTCGAGCATGCAGTTGCAGCCTATCCCAGGCTTGAAAAGATAAATTGAGAACTGAACTATCTGTACTGTATTCAAGAGAAGATTTGTGCAAATCGGGAAAACCTATTGACTTGCTTGAGATGATAAATGACAATCATCTGCAGTCAACATTTTCAGAAACTGTCAAGCTGTTAAAAATTTTAATAACAACTCCAATGACAACAGCAGAAGCAGAAAGATGTTTTTCAACCTTGCAAAGAATCAAAACTTTTGCGCAGTACAATGTCGACTGAAAGATTGACTGCTCTAGCATTGATATCCATTAAAAACATGATGATAACAGAAATGAAAGATTTTAATGAAAAAGTTATAAACCATTTTGTGACATCAAAAAATCGACACTCGGATTATATTTTCAAATAGTTGTAACATGATGACCTCACCTAGCCACGTCTCCACCAGCAGGACTGTGACCACCTCAGCTAGCCTCGTCTCCACCAGCAGGACTGTGACCACCTCACCTAGCCACGTCTCCACCAGCAGGACTGTGACCACCTCACCTAGCCACGTCTCCACTAGCAGGACTGTGACCACCTCAGCTAGCCTCGTCTCCACCAGCAGGACTGTGACCACCTCACCTAGCCACGTCTCCACCAGCAGGACTGTGACCACCTCAGCTAGCCACGTCTCCACCAGCAGGACTGTGACCACCTCAGCTAGCCTCGTCTCCACCAGTAGGACTGTGACCACCTCAGCTAACCACGTCTCCACCAGCAGGACTGTGACCACCTCAGCTAGCCTCGTCTCCACCAGCAGGACTGTGATTATCTCAGCTAGCCACGTCTCCACCAGCAGGACTGTGACCACCTCAGCTAGCCTCGTCTCCATCAGCAGGACTGTGACCACCTCAGCTAGCCACGTCTCCACCAGCAGGACTGTGACCACCTCAGCTAGCCTCGTCTCCACCAGCAGGACTGTGACCACCTCAGCTAGCCACGTCTCCACCTGCAGGACTGTGACAACCTCACCTAGCCACGTCTCCACCAGCAGGACTGTGACCACCTCATCTAGCCACGTCTCCACCAGCAGGACTGTGACCACCTCACCTAGCCACGTCTCCACCAGCAGGACTGTGACCACCTCAATGGGTACGTATATGTGAACGCTTATAATTATTAAATTTAGTTTAATTTTAAAAATTATTACTTTAATAACGTTTATTATGCTGTTCTATGAGGGTTGCAGTCACGCAGTCCCCCATTCTATTTTTGACAAGCCGCTACTGGACAGAGCACTGAGAACCTTCGCCTATCAATACATTTAACCTCAAACATATATATATATATATATATATATATATATATATATATATATATATATATATATATATATATATATATATATATAGGCCTAGACACACACACATAGCAAAGAACCTTTTATGCAACATTTCACTATTTGGAGCTACATCAAATATAAGGAACAAACGAAGCTTCACCCACTTGGTGCTGCATCAGATATAAGGAACACACAAGGTTTCACCCACAAGGAACCTACAAGAAACGCTGTAGATTTCAATAACATTGGACTGCTTCAATTATTTAATAAAGCTCCCAGCGGGTGAAATGTTTTATACAGTTCTTTGGTTCAAGTGTCTTTCCATTTTCAATAAAATTACAAAAATAATCTTTTAATTATATTAGCTTCTCCAAAATTGATTTAACTTAATTCATGAAAATTGCTTTCTAAATTCTGACTCATCTCTACGCACCTCTACGACCTGACTACATTGGTGGACAGGAGAGTAAGGGGGACATGATAACGACATATAAAATACTGAGAGGAATTGACAAGGTGGACAGAGACAGAATGTTCCAGAGATGGGACACAGCAACAAGGGGACACAGCTGGAAGTTGAAGACTCGGATGAATCACAGGGATGTTAGGAAGTATTTCTTCAGTCACAGAGTGGTCGGGAAGTGGAATAGCTTGGGAAGCGATGTAGTGGAGGCAGGATCCATTCATAGCTTTAAGAAGAGGTATGATAAGGTCCATGGCGAAGGGAGAGAGACCCAGTAGCGGCCAGTGAAGAGGCGGGGCCAGGAGCTATGACTCGACCCCTGCAACCACAACTAGGTGAGTACAACTAGGTGAGTACAAACACACGCATTCACACTCACACACAAACGTGGAGGGCTAAGATGATGGACGTGGTACTGAAAAATCTCATGCATCAACACTTTAGGGACACTACCAGAGAGAGAGAGAGAGAGGATGAACGTCAAGAATGAACCTTGTATTCACTTTGTGTAGTTCAGACATTGAGGACATCACATATGAAAGGCCTCCTGAGCTTCGAATACATAGTAGAGTTACAAGTGGAAAGGGGAAACAGGAAGCGTAGGACAGGAGAAGCCCAACTACAAAGAGGGGACTACACAGGCATGAGGAATTTCCTGTATGAGATTCATTGAGAAAGAGAAGTGGTGGGAAAATCAGTAAATGTAATGACGGAATGCGTGAAATCAAAATGCAAGGAGACAGAAGAGAGGTTCGTTCCCAAGGGCAACAGAAGTGATGGGAAGATCAGAACGAGCCCTTGGTTCACCCAAAGGTGCAGAGAGGCAAAAACTAAGTGAGCTAGAGAATGGAAAAGTATTGAAGACAAAGAACCCAGAAAAATAAGGAGATTAGTCGAAGAGCCAGAATATGCACAAATAAAGAGAGAGGCCCAGCGGCAATATGAAAATGGCATAGCATCGAAAGCCAGGTCTGATCCGAAGCTGTTGTACAGCCACATCAGAAGAAAACAACAGTCAAGGACAATGTAATCAGGCTGAGGAAGGAAATAGGGAAGATCACAAGAAATGACCTAGAAGTACGTGAAGAGAACAACATGAGATTTAAGGAAGTATTTTCAATG
Organism: Cherax destructor; assembly: GCA_009830355.1. Taxonomy (NCBI): domain Eukaryota; kingdom Metazoa; phylum Arthropoda; class Malacostraca; order Decapoda; family Parastacidae; genus Cherax; species Cherax destructor. The sequence continues at coordinate 5,253 of WNWK01052900.1, forward strand.
GGGACAAAAAAGATTCCAGATAGCCAGAATGGTAGGGTACACCAACAAGTGCTGGACACAATACACAACCAAGGAGGAGGTGAAGAGGCTGCTAAGTAAACTAGATACCTCAAAGGCGGTGGGACCAGACAACATCTCTCCATGGGTCCTGAGAGAGGGAGCAGAGACGCTATGCCTGCCACTAATAACAATATTCAACACATTTATCGAAACAGGACGACTACCTGAAGTATGGAAGACAACAAATGTAGTCCTAATTTTTAAGAAAGAAAACAGACGTGAAGTATTTGACTACAGACCAGTGTCAGTGACATGTGTAGTATGCAAAGTCATGGAGAAGATTATCAGAAGAGTGGTGGAGCACCTAGAAAGGAATGAGCTTATACACGACAAACAGCACGGTTTCAGGAAGGAAATCCTGTGTCACAAACCTACTGGTATTTTACGACAAGGTGACTGAAGACAAGAGAGAGAGAGAGATGGGTGGATAGATTGTATTTTCTTGGACTGTAAGAAGGCTTTCTATACAGTTCTACACAAGAGATTAGTGCAAAAGTTAGAGGAGTAGGCAGTATGACAGGAAGGCACTGAAATGGATCAGAGAATAGCTGACAGGAATGCAACAAAATATTACGGTACGTGACGAGGTGTCAGAGTAAGGGTTCCACAGGGGTCAGTCCCAGGACCTGGAGTTTACGAGGAGAGGGTTTCGGGGGTCAACGCCCCCGCAGCCCAGCCTGCGACCAGGCCTCGTGGTGGATCACGGTCTGATCAACCAGGCTGTTTCTGCTGTCCGCACGCAAACTGACGTACGAACCACAACCCGGCTGGTCAGGTACTGACTTTAGGTGCCTGTCCAGTGCCTTCTTGAAGACAGCCAGGGGTCTATTGGTAATAACCCTTATGTATCCTGGGAGGCAGTTGAACAGTCTTGGGCCCGCACACTTATTGTGTTGTCTCTCAGTCTACTCGTAGCACCCCTGCTTTTCATTATACTTTATACTTTATTTAGACATGGGAATGTTGCATCTCCTGTAGAGTCTTTTGCTTTCATAGGGAGTGATTTTTGTGTGCAAGTTTGGTACTAATCCCTCTAGGATTTTCCAAGTGTACATAATCATGTATCTTTCTCGCCTGCGTTCCAGGGACTACAAATCAAGGGCCTTCAACCATTCCCAGACATTTAGGAGCCTTATCGTACTTATGTGTGCCGTGAAAGTTCCTTGTACTCTCTCCAGGTCAGCAATTTTGCCTGCATTGAAGTGGACAGTTAGTGTACAGCAGTATTCCAGCCTAGAGAGAACAAGCGATTTGAAGAGAATCATCATGGGCTTGACGTCTCTAGTTTTGAAGGTTCTCAATATCCATCTTATCATTTTCCTAGCAGATGCGGTAGATACATTGTTGTGGTCTTTGAAGGCGAGATCCTCTGACATAATCACTCCCAGGTCCTTCACATTGCTTTTTCGCTCTATTGTATGGTTAGAATTTGTCGTATACCCCGATACAGTTTTAATTTCCTCAAGTTTTCCATATCTGAGTAGTTGGAAATTCTCTTCACTGAACTTCATATTGTTTTGAGTGGCCCATTTGAAGATTTGATTGATGTCCGCTTTGAGTCTTGCAGTGTCTTCCATGGAGGTCACTGTCATGGCAATCCGGGTGTCATCCGCAAGGAAGACACGGATCTATGGCTTACATCTCTGTCTATGTCAGAAATGAGGATGAGGAATAGAATGGGAGCGAGTACTGTGCCTTGTGGAACAGAGCTTTACACCGTAGCTGCCTCAGACTTTACTCTGTTTACTATTACTCTTTGTGTTCTATTTGTCAGGAAGTTATAGATCCATCTACCAACTTTTCCTGTTATTCCTTTATCACACCCCCGCCCACAGGATGGGTATGGGGTGCATAATAAAGATATTAAACTTAACTCCTTTATCACGCATTTTGTGTGCTATTACACCAAGGTCACACTTGTCGAAAGCTTTTGCAAAGTCTGTGTATACATCCGTATTTTGTTTATCCTCTACAGCATCCAGGACCTAGTCATAGTGGTCCAGTAGCTGGGACAGGCAGGAACGACATGCTCTAAACCCGTGTTGCCCTGAATTGTGTAATTGATGGGTATCTAGTTGGTTGGCGATTTTGCTTCGTAGAACCCTATCAAAGATTTTTATGATTTGGGATGTTAGTGCTATCTTTCTGTAATTCTTTGCAATTGCTTTACTGCCACCTTTGAAGAGTTGGGCTATGTCTTGTTTTTAGTGAGTGTGGGATGACCCCTGTGTCAATGATCTCTCTCCATAGAATGCTGAAGGCACGTGATAGGGGCTTCTTGCAGTTCTTGATGAACACGGAGTTCCATGAGTCTGGACCTGGGGCAGAGTCCATTGGCATGTATTCATTGCCTTTTCAAAGTCTTGTGGTGTTAGGAAAATATCCGAGATTTTTGAGATGACCAAATTTTGGGTTTCGTTCATAAAGAATTCCTTTGGATTGTCGACCCTTAGTCTGGGCAGCGGCTCGCTGAACACTGAGTCGTATTGGGACTTTGGTATCTCACTCATTTCTTGGCTGTCATCTGTGTTTGTCCCATCTCGCCTAAGTAGGGGCTTAATACTGGATGTTGTTTTTCCTAAGATTTGGCATAAGAGAAGAAGTATTTTGAATTTTTCTCAATTTCCTTTATGACTTTTAGTTCTTCCTGTGATTCTTGTCTCCTGTAAGATTCCTTCAGCTTTTGTTCGATATTTGCAATTTCATTGACCAGTGCCTCCCTTCGTATTACAGATATATTGGCCCCTCTCAGCAGCTCTGTGACTCTTTGCCTTTGTCTGTATAGGGAGCGTCTCTTTCTTTTTCTTAATGGAATGTGCCTTGAGCAGATCTCAAGAACCACAGAGTTTATTTTTTCTAGGCAAATGTTCGGATCCGTGTTGTTTAGGATATCTTCCCAGCTTATTTCATTTAGGACATGGTTGACTTAATCAACACCCTTAAAAACAAGGCAGGAAACATAAACAGCTTACCACCTTTTATGTACAAAAAAGCTTCTCAGGTACTGTCACCAATTATAGCAACACTATTCAATAAATCCATTGAAGCCTCTACCTTCCCATCAGTTCTCAAAATAGCTAGGGTCACCCCGATCCACAAAGGAGGTGATCAAACAGACTTGAATAATTATAGACCAATTTCTAATTTACCACTGCTTTCTAAAATCTTCGAAAAATTAATTCATAGACAGATCTATTCCTACGTCGTCTCACACAATGTACTCAACCCCTGTCAATTTGGATTCAGGACCAACAAGAGCACAAACGATGCTATTATACACATGCTAGAGTTAATATACACCGCACTTGAGAAGAAAGAAGTCCCACTGGGAATCTTCATTGATCTACGCAAAGCTTTCCATACAGTCGACCATGATTTACTGCTTACAAAATTAGCACACTATGGTATAAGGGGGCACCCACTCAACTACCTAAAGTCATACCTTACCAACAGAAGCCAATACGTGTACACAAATGGAGCGAACTCTTCCACACAACAAATTACAGTCGGAGTCCCTCAAGGAAGTGTCCTGGGGCCACTCCTATTCCTCATTTACATAAATGACCTACCGAATGCATCACAACTACTCAAACCCATATCATTTGCAGATTACACAACATATGTCTTCTCTCACCCAAATCCAGTCATACTGGCCAACACTGTTAATGCCGAATTACAGAAAATATCAACATGGATGACGACTAACAAGCTTACTCTCAATACTGACAAGACCTACTTCATACAGTTTGGAAACAAAGCCACAAATGTTCCACTTAACATAACACTCAATGGTTCACCCATCACAAGACTCAGAGTGAAAATTCCTAGGAATCCACCTTGACAGTAGCCTTAAATTCCAAGTACACATACAACAAATTTCCAAGAAAATCTCAAAGACAGTAGGCATATTATCAAAGATACGCTACTATGTGCCTCAATCAGCTTTCATTGCACTATATCATTCACTTATCTACCCTTATCTCACCTATGGAATCTGTGCATGGGGCTCAACAACATTAAATCACCTTAGACCACTCATAACCCAGCAAAAGGCTGCAGTCAGAATGATAACAAATTCCACTCCAGACAGCATACTCCACCAATATTCAAAAGCCTAAAACTACTCACCGTAAAGAACATTCATACTTATTCTTGTGCCTACTACATATATAAGAAGTATAAATAATAGAAGTCCTCAGGTGTTCTACAACTCTATATCTTTGGTTAGGCCTCATTTAGATTATGCTGCACAGTTCTGGTCACCGTATTACAGAATGGATATAAATGCTCTGGAAAACGTACAAAGGAGGATGACAAAGTTGATCCCATGTATCAGAAATCTTCCCTATGAGGATAGACTGAGGGCCCTGAATCTGCACTCTCTAGAAAGGCGTAGAATTAGGGGGATATGATTGAGGTGTATAAATGGAAAACAGGAATAAATAAAGGGATGTAAACAGCGTGCTGAAAATATCCAGCCAAGACAGGACTCGCAGCAATGGTTTCAAGTTGGAAAAGTTCAGATTCAGGAAGGATATAGGAAAGCACTGGTTTGGTAATAGAGTTGTGGATGAGTGGAACAAACTTCCGAGTACCGTCATAGATGCTAAGACGTTGTGTAGTTTTAAAATAGGTTAGATAAATACATGGGTGGGTGTGGATGGGTGTGAGTTTAGTTTGGACCTGACTAGCTTGTATTACCAGGTCAGTAGCTGTACTAATTCCTTAAGTGGAAGTGACCTGACCAGTGGTCGGCTGACCAGGTGGTCAACTAGACAATTTATGAGTGGGTGCGGTTGGTGTGAGTTGGTCCTGACTACTGTGCTAGGTCAGATGCAGTGTTCCTTCCTTAAGTGAATGTAATCTGACCTGGCTGGGTCGGGGCATTGGCTTAAGCCGTTGGAGATTTGGACTTGCCTCGCATGGGCCAGTAGGCCTGCTGTAGTGTTCCTTCTTTCTTATGTTCTTATAAAACTCTACACTCTAATATAAACCTCCGCTCAAAATTCTCTCACCAACTTTAATAGGACCCATGACCACAACACAAGACACAGATCACTTTTTTTTATACCCCGAGTCCATATCAACCTATGTAAAAATTCTATGCACATAAAGGGCCCAGAATCTGGAATTCATTACCAGTAAATACTAAGATAACCTTGTCTGAAAATCAATTTAAGACTCTTTTCAAAAACCACCTATTCACCCTAAACTAAATACTCATACTGTAAACTACTTTAAAAATGCTCAATATTATTTTCCTATAAGATGATTTCAATTTTTACTAATATGTTACTTTATGTTACCCCCACTCACCCTAAACTAAATACTCATACTATAAATTACTTTAAAAATGCTCAATGTTATTTTCCTTAAGATGATCTCAATTTTATATTACCATCCTCCTAAACACTGTTACAATGTAATATCATCTTATTGTAATTTTAACAGTATAATATCATCATATTGTAATATGAAATCAAATATATAACTAGAATAAACTCAATCAATTTCTCTAATATTATGTACATAGTCTATAAGTCATTAGATTAAGCTGCCCCTAATGCAATGGCATGTCAGTGGCTCTCCTTGCACTCAGTTTATGATTGTAACTACCAATATCTATGTAAAATTGCAATGAAATAAAATTTACTTTACTTGTTCCCATTGCACGTTTTTGATACTGAAATTGAATTTTGTGAAGACTTCTTATAATTGATCACATTTTGCTGGTAAGGAGCCCTGTGGACACATGTCTATACCTCTATTATATTGTGAGCGGAGTATTATATTACGGTTTTATTACGTATCAGATCGTCGTTGTTAGTGAAGATGAGGCCCAGCATATTTTCTAGTCTTGTAGGCTCTAATATTTGCTGATTTAAGGTGAATTTGGGGTGTGTGAATTTTCATCTAGAAGGAAATACAGTAAATGAAATGATGGAACTAGTGACCACTAAGTGCAGGGAGGCAGAGGAGAAGTTCATACCAAAGGGTAACAGAAAAATGGAAAGACCAGAGTGAGCCCATGGTTTAACTGGAGGTGTAAAGAGGCCAAAGCCAAGTGTGCTAGAGCATGGAAAAAGTATAGAAGGCAAAGGACTCAAGAAAACAAGGAGTTAAGCAGAAGAACCAGAAAAAGAATATGCAAGGATAAAGACAGAGGCCCAGAGGCAATACTAGAACGACATAGCATCAAAACCAAATCTGAACCGAAGTTGTTATACAGTCACATTAGGAGAAAAAAAATAGTCAGGACCAGGTAATCAGGCTGTGGAAAGAAGGATAGGAGCTCACAAGAGTGACCAGGAAGTATGTGATGAACTAAACACAAGATTTAGAGAAGTATTTACAATAGAGACAGGAATGATTCCAGCAAACCGTTGAGGTAGGGTTCACCCGCAGGTGCTGGACACAATACACATAACCGAGGTAGAGGTGAAGAAACTGCTAGATGAACTAGATACTAGATACTGGATACTGAGAGAAGGAGCAGAGGAACTGTGTGTGCCGCTAGCAGCAATCTTCAGTAAATCTATTGAAACTAGACAATTGCCTGAGGCGAGGAAGACAGCAAATGTAGTTCCAATTTTAAGAAAGGAGACAGACAGGCAGTGTTAAACTACAGACCAGTGTCACTGGCTTGTATAGTATGCAAAGTCATGGAAAAGATCATCAATAGAAGAGTGGTGGAACACATTGAAAAAATTTGGGGTCATACAT
>WNWK01052901.1:0-12035 GCA_009830355.1 Cherax destructor
ATCAATAGGATGACTGTGATCTCTGACATGACAGAAAAGAGCATTATTAGTGTCGGCAAGCCTAACACTATTTTTGTGCTCCCTGAGTCTGTCAGAAAGAGATCGCCAGTTTCTCCGAAGTACTGAAGAGGACAGGAGGAGCAAGAAATAGAGTAGACACCAGGAGAATCTGTGGAGGGAGGGGAGGTATGAACTAGATTAGTGCGAAGAGTGTTAGTCTGACGAAAGGTAAGTTTGATGTCTAAGGAACGGAGAGAGTTGCTGAGATTAGAGACCAGAGATGTAGGGAAGACAGAGGACTGGAGAGTTCTCAGGAGTAGAGGGTTTAGGAGAGAAGAAAGTCCGTTTGGCACGAGAGAAAGCAGAGTCTATAAAATGGGAAGGGTAGCCCAGGCGGGAAAATGAATTATGAAGAGTGGAAATTTCTGCTTCAAGAAACTGAGGATCACAGATACGGAGAGCACGGAGAAAGAGGGAGATAAGAACACTCTTCTTGACAGAGGAGGCATGATAAGAGAAGTAATGAATGTACATGCCACTGTGCATAGGCTTGCGGTACACGGAGAAGGCAAAACCTCCTTTTTCCTCCTATGGGTTTTCCTTTCTTTCCTTTTCTTTTGCCTTGTATTTGTCCTTTATTTTATTCACCTTTCCTCCCTCTGTGTTCTCGTCCCACCCTTGCGGGCCGCTAGCCTCATTGCAGTGCTCCTCTAGAATATGACTGTCTCCACTACTACTATTACTACTACTACCACTTCCACTACTTACTTCATTAGTACCCCACTCTCTGGTACCCTCCCCTGTCTGCCTGCCTATAAATACCACTTCCCCCGTCTCTGTGTGTTAGTGTGAATTTGTAAATGGTCCAAGTCGGGCCGAAACGTCGTCGTTAGCTCCTCTCTTTTATATGTGCGGGTTGTGTGTGTAATAGGTTGATATCAGGATCAATTCCTGTAATCATAAGATTTGATGTGATTCTATAATTAGACCTGAGAACAATGGATAATACTAAACTTAATAATATGGTACTAGATTAAATTCTTAGGAACTAGTGGATTATTACAATTTTTAACAATTGTTACAGAGATATAGGATATTTGACAGAGTTCTTGGCACATGAATTTGTACTTTAGTTAATTTATACAAATGCAATTTATTGAACTATGGTAGTTATTCTAAAGCTAGGAATAAAGGAGCTAGGGAAAATAATAGCAAACAATGAAAGTAAAGTAATTTAGTACCTGAGTTAGCAATAAAATGGATCCCAGAGTTAAGATCGTTGAATTATAAAGAAACATTAATTATAAATTCAGTGCTTTGTAATATTAATAACAAAAATAATATTATCATTATTATTTGTAGTAGTATTATTTCAGATTGAGTATCCTTTATCTGAAATGCTTGAATCCGAATCTATCTCACATTTCGGAATTTTTTGGATTTTGAAATATGAAATAGCTTGGGGCCTTGACCCAAGTCTGAACACAAAATCATATATGTTCGACCCCCCGGTGTTCGTGATGCTCCAAACTCGAACAATTATGTAAGTGTTTTTTGTAAGTGCTTTTGTAAGCGTATATTTGGGGGTCTAAAAGGACTAGTCTAATTTACTTATGGGAACATATTTTCCTTATCTGGAGTCTACCTGGAGAGAATTCCAGGGGTCAACGCCCCCGCGGCCCGGTCCGTGACCAGGCCTCCTGTTGGACCAGAGCTTGATCAACCAGGCTGTTACTGCTGGCCGCACGCAGTCCAACGTACGAACCACAGCCCGGCTGGTCAGGTACCAACTTTAGGTGCCTGTCCAGTGCCTGCTTGAAGACAGCCAGGGGTTTGTTGGTAATCCCCCTGATGTATGCTGGGAGGCAGTTGAACAATCTTGGGCCCCTGACACTTATTGTGTTGTCCCTCAACGTGCTAGTGGCACCCCTGCTCTTCATTGGGGGGATGTTACATCGCCTGCCGAGTCTTTTGCTTTTGTAGGGAGTGATTTTTGTGTGCAAGTTTGGTACTAAGCCCTCGAGAATTTTCCATGTGTATATAATAATGTATCTCTCCCGCCTGCGTTCTAGAGAGTACAGGTTTAGGAACTTCAAGCGTTCCCAGTAGTTGAGGTGGTTTATCGCACTTATGCGTGCGGTGAAGGTTCTCTGCACATTTTCAAGGTCAGCAATTTCACCCGCCTTGAAAGGTGCCGTTAGTGTGCAGCAATATTCCAGCCTAGATAGAACAAGCGATCTGTAAAGTGTCAACATGGGCTTGGCATCCCTGGTTTTGAAGGTTCTCATTATCCATCCTGTCATTTTTTGAGCAGATGCAATTGCTACTTTGTTATGGTCCTTGAAGGTGAGATCCTCTGACATGATCACTCCCAGGTCTTTGACATTAATTTTTCGCTCTATTGTGTGGTTGGAATTAGTTTTGTACTCCGATGAGACTTTAATGTCTTCACGTTTTCCGTATCTGAGGAATTGAAATTTCTCATCATTGAATTTCATATTGTTTTCTGCAGCCCATTTAAAGATTTGGTTTATGTCTGCTTGGAGTCTAGCCGTGTCTTCAACAGTGGACACTGTCATACAGATTCGGGTGTCATCTGCAAAGGAAGACACAGCACTGTGGCTTATATCCCTGTCAATATCTGATATGAGGATGAGGAATAGGATGGGAGCAAGTACTGTGCCTTGTGGAACAGAGCTTTTCACAGTAGCTGCCTCAGACTTTACTCTGTTGACTACTACTCTTTGTGATCTACATGTTAGGAAATTATAGATCCATCTACCAACTTTTCCTGTTATTCCTTTATCACGCATTTTGTGTGCTATTACACCATGGTCACACTTGTCAAAGGCTTTCGCAAAATCTGTGTATATAACATCTGCATTCTGTTTATCTTCTAGAGCATCCAGGACCTTGTCGTAGTGGTCAAGTAGTTGGGACAGACAGGAGCGGCCTGCTCTAAACCCATGCTGTCCTGGGTTGTGCAATTGATGGGTATCAAGATGGGTGGCGATCTTGCTTCTTAGAACCCTTTCAAAGATTTTTATGATATGGGACGTTAGTGCAATTGGTCTGTAGTTCTTTGCTATTGCTTTACTGCCCCCTTTGTGGAGCGGGGCTATGTCTGTTGTTTTTAGTAGCTGCGGGATGATCCCAGTGTCCATGCTCCCTCTCCATAAGATGTTAAAAGCATGTGATAGGGGCTTCTTGCAGTTCTTGATGAACACGGAGTTCCATGAGTCTGGGCCTGGAGCAAAGTGCATGGGCATGTCATTTATTGCCTTTTCGAAGTCATTTGGCGTCGTGGTGACGTCAGAAAGACAAGCGTCTGTCAAATTTTGTGGCACTCTCATAAAAAATTCATTTAGGTTTTCGATTTTCAGTCTGGTTAGTGGCTCGCTAAAAACTGAGTCATACTGGGACTTAAGTAACTCACTCATTTCCTTGCTGCCATCTGTGTAGGACCCATCCCGTTTAAGTAGGGGCCCAATACTGGTTGTTGTTCTCGACTTTGATTTTGCATAGGAAAAGAAATACTACTTTGGGTTTCTTTCAATTTCATTTATGGCTTTTTGTTCTTCCCGTGTCTCTTGGTTCCTGTAAGATTCCTTTAGTTTTAATTCAGTGTTTGCTATTTCTCTGACTAGTGTCTCCCTACGTATTTCAGAGATATTGGCCTCCTGGGAACAAATTCATTTGGTAACAGCACTTGAACAGCATTCTGGAATGAATAAATCACAACCAGCGGGGGTCCACTGTACATTTTATATACAGCTTATACACATAGGCTGAACATAGTTTTATACAATATTTTTAATAAAAGCAGCATCGGCAGAATACCTGCATCAACTGTTAAAAAAAAAATATCAATCTCAGTCTCCACCTATGATGCTGTGTGTTTATTAAAAGGCTACTGTATACTACTATATTTTTTATCACTCTTACCCATAGGGGTATCTGCAGACCTTTTTTTACATTTTCAACAATATCTTCGCACCACAGAGCAGAAAATAAGCACAAAACACATGGTAATCACAGTGAGTACTGTAATGCACATAGGTCTGGTGGTGACAACTGTTAATAACAAGCTGGCACCAACAGAACGACAGAGCCCCACCCAGGGTATGTGAGGTCATGTGTTCCAAATGTCTGGGCACACAGAGACCTGCACAATACCTGGGAACCTCCCCAGAGTCAATTTTTAATTTTTCATTTGTGGTGTCATGTTGGTGCTCGAAAGAAGTTTTGGATTTCGGAGCATTTTGAAATTTGGAGCTTAGGATAAGGTATACTCAGCCTATATTATTATTATAATTATTGTAATTATTGTAATTATTATTATTATTATTATTATTATTACTATTTATTATTATTATGTATTAGTTTTTCTACAAAATTACAAAAGTACAGTGGTACCTCGACATACGAGCAGCTCCCAACTCGAACAATTATGTAAGTGTATTTCTGTAAGTACTTTTGTAAGTGTATTTTTGGGGGTCTGAAATGGATTAACTTAATTTACATTATTCCTTATGGGAACAAATTCGTTCGGTATCGGCACTCAAACAGCATTCTGAAATTAAATAAGCTCGTAACTCGAGGTACCACTGTATTATAATATTGTGTAAGATTTTGCCTCTTTTATTTTTTTGAAAAGCCCATTGTTATGCACAATATTTCAGGTAGATTAGAACTAAAATTGTGATACTTTTAAATTACATAGTTCATGTGAAAATTTTTAAGGTATGATATTAATATAAAAAATTTACGGGTACATATAGTAATATGTATTTAAATACAGTGGACTCCCGCCTAACGAGCACCCCGGAAATCATACAATTATGTAAGTACAGTGGACCCTCAGTTAACGAATACCCCGGAAATCGTACAGTTATGTAAGTATAATATTGTAAGTGCTTGTGGAAGTGTATTTTTGGTGGTCTGAAATGGACTAACCTACTTGATAAATTAGACACATATGCAGCACTTGGGTATCTTTATTGAGGAAACGTTTCACCACAAAGTGGCTTCATCAGTCCATACAAAGGAGAAACATGAAGAACAGGAGGAGTTTGAGGTGGTCAGTCCCTCAACCTTGAGTCGATGTTGTCAGTCCATCAATCTTGAACAGAATACAGCATATGTGCTAGGAAGCAGCTTATATACCGTAGGCAGGAGAGGTGCAGAAGTCGTAGGTGGTGTCACATTTGTACAAGAGTGGTATACAATACCGACATTTGTCCAATGTGGAACCTCTCCTGCCTATGGTATATAAGCTGCTTCCTAGCACATATGCTGTATTCTGTTCAAGATTGATGGACTGACAACATCGACTCAAGGTTGAGGGACTGACCACCTCAAACTCCTCCTGTTCTTCATGATTCTCCTTTGTATGGACTGATGAAGCCAGTGTGGCGAAACGTTTCCTCAATAAAGATACCCAAGTGTTGCATATGTGTCTAATTTATCAAATTGTCGGTTCTCTGAACCATTCATTTACCTACTTGACATTTTTTCTTAAGGGAGTAAATTCTTTCGGTAATGGCACTTGAGCAGGCTTCTGGAATGAATTTTCCTCGTTAGGCGGGGGTCCACTGTAATTCAGTACAAAAGTCAACGTGAGGAAAGAGAAGCACATGAGTTTATACAAGGATACGGGAAAATTAATAAGTTAGATTTCTTGACACCTTCATGAAGAAAATCAGGAAACCATAGATTAGAAAGAACACAAGAAAATATTTCTTAGCAAATTGAGTGATAGATAGCTGGAATGGGATCAAAGACAAGGTGGCACAGGCTTCAAGTGTTGGAAACTTTAAAAATGTTTACAGTTTCACAAATACATACTATATGGAAGACGAAAAGCTGTGATGAGCATAGTTCTGCCGCTTTAAACATTTACATACCCACCCACCCGGATAATGAAATTGAATTTGATAATCATTTTGAAATATAAATAAACTGAGGTGTTTAGAGTAGAGCTCTACATTAAATTTAAACTAATGTCATTTTGATTTTTGTGTAATTATTTTAACTTTTATTTTTGCAAAAAAAATAAAAATGGTGTTAGATGATTGTCATTATTATTGTCCCATATATGTCACTATTTTCAAGTTAGAAATTTTAAAATTGTAATGATGTCATAATTACAGGCAGGTTTGTGCCATAATTTTGTTACATTGAGGAACATGAGGCCCATCATTATGGACATTGTTGTTCATGGAGGGAGGGGCTAAATGTTGCTGAAGTCATTATACTGAACCTAATCAAGAAGCTAGCTAACATTGATTAACTTAATTTTTCTATCTGAGGTGAGATGTACAATGATCAAAGTGTATGGGAAAAATTTCTTTACATTGTAAAATTTTTAATGATGGAGACAGCTTATTGAATGTAGATAAGTAAACTTATCAGTTATATTCATGTTACTGTATACATTTGTGTAGGTTTTTTGTTACTTTATACATTACTTTGTCATACCATGGCACAGGTGGGGTTTGAACCCATGGCAAGTGAGTCCTAAAACTCACAGGCCAGTACGTTAGTCTGCAAGTTTTAAGACTTACTTACCATGGGTTCAAACTTCACCTGTTCTGTGATTTGTTTGCAATTGTGTTATTGTGATTTGGTGACTTACTGTCATATAGTATGAGATTCACAAGATGGTTCTTCAAGAAAGTGTATGTAAAGTTTAGTATGCATGGCTTGAGTGGCTAGTACCATCATTTTCAAGTATACAAATTTTAGTAATAAAGTACTGTATTGATGGATTATTTGCCCTGGCTTTCTGCTATACACTGTGCAGTTAAGAGTACTTGTTCAAAACTGTTACCAAGTACATGCGTGTTGTAGAAAGGCTGCGAGTGCACTGGTTGTATTTCGCAAATTGTGCTTGTGAGGAAGGTACGTAAAGTTGCAGAGCTTGCTGCAAACCCACTTGTATTATTCCATACTATTCATGTGTACAATTTAACAAGAATATAAATATAAGACAATTATTCATGAGTACAGATACCACAAGGTTGCAGATGGGTGGTTTACAAAATGGAAAGACTGAACCCTTCCATGCAATGAGAGGATATAGTGTGTTTAAAAAGTACCTGTTTTACAACTTTAACTTGTCAGGTGATGATGCAATTTTATTAATTTTGTGTAACTTGGGTCTAATATAAACATGTTCTAATTATTTATAATAAATGATTCCTGGACACTGATCAAGCAAAGACATTACAGTCATCCCTCGGTTTTCGGTTTTAATCCGTTCCAGATGGATCGGCTAAAACCAAAATCGGCGAAAACCAAAACTATTTTCCCCATAAGAAATAATGGAAATTCAATTAATCCGTTTCAGAAACCCAGAAGTTTGGAAAAAGAAATTTTGGGGGGCCTTAAAGATAGATTTACATGCACAAATGAATGAACTGAATGTGGCACTTACCTTTATTGAAGACTGATGTTGCTGGATGGGAGAGAGGGAAGATGGGAGAGGGAAGAGACCCTAATTTTGGAAGGGGAATCCTCCATAAGGACTCTAGGTACCAAGTCCTTATCCGGGGTCACTTCCCTGCATGCCTGCTACACTCCCTCCCTGCCTGCTACACTCCCTCCCTGCCTGCTACACTCCCTGCATACATGCTACACTCCCTACATACATGCTACACTCCCTGCATACCTGCTACACTCCCTGCATACCTGTTACACTCCCTGCATACCTGTTACACTCCCTGCATACATGCTACACTCCCTGCATACATGCTACACTCCCTGCATACATGTTACACTCCCTGCATACCTGCTACACTCCCTGCATACCTGTTACACTCCCTGCATACATGCTACACTCCCTGCATACCTGTTACACTCCCTGCATACCTGTTACACTCCCTGCATACATGCTACACTCCCTGCATACATGCTACACTCCCTGCATACATGTTACACTCCCTGCATACCTGCTACACTCCCTGCATGCCTGTTACACTCCCTGCATACATGCTACACTCCCTGCATACCTGTTACACTCCCTGCATACATGCTACACTCCCTGCATACATGCTACACTCCCTGCATACCTGCTACACTCCCTGCATGCCTGCTACACTCCCTGCATGCCTGCTACACTCCCTGCATGCCTGTTACACTCCCTGCATACATGCTACACTCCCTGCATACATGCTACACTCCCTGCATACCTGCTACACTCCCTGCATGCATGCTACACTCCCTGCATGCATGCTACACTCCCTGCATGCCTGCTACACTCTTTGCATTCATGCTACACTCCCTGCATGCCTGCTACACTCCCTGCATGCCTGCTACACTCTTAAACTCCATCGTGTTTCTCACTTTCACTATCATATTTTTCTATTATTTCTTCATTTCTATAGTGTTCCTCACTTTCTTTACCAAAGAAGTGGCACTAGGAGCTTTCTTTGGGCCCATGGTAGCTTATTTAGTAGTCACACACAATAATCAAGGCCCAAAAACAATGAATTGTTAATAAATGTTTTGTATAAACTCCTGGGGTGATGTTCACTCAAGCGTAAACAATGCTAGACTGCGTGACAATGTGCGTGGGTGGCGGGCCTACGGCCTTTGTATGTGCCCGGCACTGGTGGACAGGTCCCATACGGTCGGCGAAAACTAAGACAAATTTTCCCTGAAAAAAGTCGGCGAAAACCAAAATCGGCGAAAACTGGGACAAGCGAAAACCAAGGGATGACTGTACTCAGAGCCAACAATAACCTAACTATCTTCAATTACAATGTTCGATCTTTGAGCAAACATTATGATGACCTCACAGCACTACTCCAATCCCTACAGACCAAAATGTCAATCATCACACTCACTGAGACTGGCTAAAGCCTGATACTACAGGTATCTATGCCATCCCAGGTTACACAGCCATTCACAACTGTAGGACAGACCAGCGAGGGGGTGGAACAGCAATATATTATACAGATCAACTCGAATGTATCAAAAACTCTTGCACAAGGGATGAACATGGAGAATATATTATAGCTAAATTTAAATCAAAAGATCTGAAAAAAACCCTCACAGTGATAAACATCTACAGATTACCACAGTCAAACGTCCGCCACTTTAGTGAAAAACTAGGAAACCTGATAATCGATTCACGCCTTAACAAAGATCATTTGCTGGTCACAGGAGATTTCAACATAAATCTCCTACATGACCAGGACCCACAGGTAACTGAATTCACAAACACTATGAGCAACTGCTTATTACTACCAACAATATCAAAACCTACAAGAATCTCCAGGAATAGTACCTCGTTACTAGACCACATCTGGACTAACTCAATATCCCCTCTAAAATCAGGCATAATCACAGAAAACACCACAGACCACTACCCTACCTTTCTCATAACTAACCTAGGCATTTTGCTCCAAGAAATTTCAAAAGTTACCTTCAGACTGCATAATGAGTCAGCTGTTAATAATTTTATATCAGCTATGACAAACACTGACTGGCTTAATGAATTAGAAACACATTCAGATACTAATGAATGCATCAAGAACTTCCTTAAAAAAACACACAACCTCTATAACAGACATTGCCCCCAAAAAACTAAACAGATCACAGCTAAGTGACTTAACAATCTCTGGCTAACACCCAGCATCCTTAAATCCATAAACAAGAGGCACCAATATGAAAAACAATATAGAAGGGGTCTAATAACCAGAGAACAATCCAAACGCTACTCATCAATCCTTACTAGCCTGATAAGAAGGTCCAAAAATTGTATTATGAGAACAGACCCAGACTGTAAAAGGTGATATGAAAAAGACCTGGAAAACTCTATCTACAATTCTAGGAAATAAAAAGATATCCACGAAAAATACCATCAAATTATCAAAAACAGACGAACCCTACCTCACCGACTGAGACAGCAAACAGACTTAATGTTTTCTTCTCCACCATAGGTAAAAATCTAGTGAGTAAAATCCCAAGCTCGAACACTCGTCCAACAGACTACCTCACCAACACCTACCCAGATACACTATTCCTAGCTCCTACCAACTCAATTGAAGTCTCGCTCATAATCAACACCCTCAAAAACAAAGCAGGAGACATAAACAGCTTACCACCCTTTATGTACAAAAAGCTTCACACGTACTGTCACCAATTATAGCAGCATTATTCAATAAATCCATTGAATCTTCCACCTTCCCATCAATTCTCAAATAGCTAGGGTCACCCCGATCCACAAAGGAGGTGACCAAAGTGACTTGAACAATTATAGACCAATCTCAAATTTACCACTGCTTTCTAAAATCTTCGAAAATTAATTCATAAACAGATCTATTCCTTCCTCGTCTCACACAATGTACTAAACCCCTGTCAATTTGGATTCAGGACTAACAAGAGCACAAACGATGCTATAACACACATGTTAGAGTTAATATACACCGCACTTGAGAAGAAAGAAGTTCCGCTGGGAATCTTTATAGACCTACGCAAAGCATTTGATACAGTCGACCATGATTTATTGCTCACAAAATTAGCGCACTATGGTATTAGGGGGCACCCCCTCAATTACCTAAAGTCGTACCTTAGCAACAGAAGCCAGTATGTGTACACAAATGGAGTGAACTCTTCCACACGACAAATTACAGTCGGTGTCCCTCTTATTTCTCATTTACATAAACGACCTACCAAATGCATCACAACTACTCAAACCCATTTTATTTGCAGATGACACAAATATGTCTTCTCTCACCCAAATCCAGTCATACTAGCCAACACAGTTAATGCCGAATTACAGAAAATATCAACATGGATGACGACAAATAAACTTACTCTCAATACTGACAAGACCTACTTCATTCAGTTTGGAAACAAAGCTACAAATGTTCCACTTAACATAACACTAAATGGTGCACCCATCACAAGACTCAAAGAGGGAAAATTCCTAGGAATCCACCTTGACAGTAGTCTTAAATTCCAAACTCATATACAACAAATTTCCAAGAAAATCTCAAAGACAGTAGGTATATTATCTAAGATACGCTATCATGTGCCACAACCAGCCCTCATTGCACTATATCATTCTCTTATCTACCCTTATCTCACCTATGGAATCAGTGCATGGGGCTCAACAACATTAAATCACCGTAGACCACTCATAACCCAGCAAAAGGCTGCAGTCAGGATGATAACAAATTCCCACTCTAGACAACATACTCCACCTATATTCAGAACATTAAAACTACTCACCGTAAAAAATATTCACACCTATTCATGTGCCATCTACATACATAAAACTCTACATGCTAATATCAACCCTCCACTCAAAATTCTCCTCAACAACTTTAATAGGTCCCACGACCATGACACAAGACACAGATCACTATTTGACATACCCCGAGTCCATACTAACCAATGTAAAAATTCCATGCACATAAAGGGCCCCAGAATCTGGAATTCATTACCAGTAAATATTAAGTTAACCTTGTCCAAAAATCAATTCAAGACTCTTCTCAAAAATCACCTACTCACACTATACTAAATACTCATACTGTAACAAACTTTCAAACCCAATGTTATTTTACTTAAGATAATCTCAATTTTATATGTCATCCTCCTTAACACTTGTTGCAATATCATATCATCATATTGTTCATTTAAAATATTATAGTATCATCATTTTGTTAAATTGAAATATAATATATACAGTGGACCCCCGAGTTTCGTAAAAACTTCACTCCTGAAGTCTGCTCAAGTGCCATTACCGAACGAATTTACCCCTTAAGAAAAATGTCACGTAGGTTAGTCTATTTCAGACCCCAAAAATACTTTTCCATAAGCACTTACAATATTATACTTACATAAATGTACGATTTCCGGGTTTACGTAAACTCGGGGTCCACTGTACAGTGGTACTCGAGTTACGATATTTTTCGTTCGAGAATGCTGTTCAAGTGCCATTACCAAACGAATTTATCCCCATATGGAATAATGTAAAATAGACTAGTCCTTTTACACCCCCAAAAATATACCTACCAAATCAT
>WNWK01052902.1:0-5000 GCA_009830355.1 Cherax destructor
ATTGTTGTGTGTGGGGACTCACCTAGTTGTGGTTACGGGCCGAATCACAGCTCCGGGCCGCCTCTTCACGGGCCGCTACTGGGTCACTATCCCTGCCCATGAGCTTTAAAAACCCCCCCCAAAGCTATTTTTGAACCTGCCCCACTACATATTTTTCCCAAACTTTCCTTTTCCCGACAACTCTGTGACTGAAGAAATACTTCCTAACATCTATGATTCATCTGAGTTTAAACCCAACGTCCCCCCTGCTTCTTTCCCATCCCCAAGGACACCCTTACCCCCGGGACTAATCTTGTTGAAACCTTTGACTTTTTATTTTTTTTTACGTGATTGGCTAGGTGGGTTCCAAAACTGGTGCTGCATACTCTAATATATCCCTAACGTACAGTGTACAGGGTCCTGAACGTTTTTATTAAGATGTTGGAATGCTATCTTGGTTTGCTGGGCCCCCCATATGTGCAGCAGTTTTTGGTTGAGGGCGCCTCAGGAGATGTCCTTTTTATATCACCCCAAGTTTTTTTTCCTTTTGATTGAGGTTTGTAGTCCGGGCCCCCAGACTGTACTTCTTGCGGTTTTTTCCCTTTCCCCAATCTTCATGTTTTTTGCACTTGGGGGTTGAACTCCAGGAGCCAGTTGCTGGATCAGGCCGCCCCCGCCAGACCCTCTTAGTTCTCCTGGTCCTCGCCCGATTGTTTTCTTCTCATCAACTTCACATCATCTGCAAACAAGGACATTCGAGCCTATTCCCCGCTTTTTCACAAATACCGCAGCACCGGCCCCCGGCGACCCCGTGGAACCCCACCGTCACCAGCCCCCGGGGCACCCGCCACGTACCATGACTCGCTGCTGTTTTCCTGACAGGTTTTCCCCCGATCCATTTAAAGGGCCCCCCCTTCCCCGCCTGGTCCCCAGCTTCTGCACTAATCTCTGTGTGGAACTGTGTCAAACGCCTTCTTACAGTCCAAGAAAATGCAATCTACCCACCCCCTCTCTCTCTTGTCTTACTGCTGTAAAACCCTGTCATAAACCAGAAGGTTTGTGACACAGGATTTCTTGTCCCGAAACCGTGTTGGCCGTCGTTGATAAGCTATTCCTTTTTCAGGTGTTCCCACCACTCTTTTCCCCGATAATCTTCCCCCATGACCTTGATACTATACATGTCAGTGACACTGGTCTGTAGTTTAGTGCTTCATGTCTGTCCCCTTTTAAAAAATTGGGACTACATTTGCTGTCTTCTACCTCAGGTAGTCTCCGTTTCGATAGATAGGAATATTGTTGTTAGTGGTACACATAGCGCTCTGCTCCTCTCAGGACCCAGGGGAGAGATGTTGTCAGGCCCCATCGCCTTTGAGGTATCCAGCTCACTCAGCAGCCTCTTCACTTCTTCCTCGGTTGCATGTATTATGTCCAGCACGGTGGTGAAAACCCACCTCCGTCTTTCTGAGTCCCTTCTGTCTCCTCTGTAACACTTCTTTGAGTCTCATGTTGAGTTCTCACATACTTGTGGTCGTTTCTTGTGATCTCTCCTCCTTCCTTCCTCAGCCTGATCACCTGGTCCTTGACTGTTGTTCTCCTCCTGATGGCTGTACAACACCCGGTTTAGATTTGGCTTTCCCTGCTATGTCTTTCCCTGTATTGTCTTTGGGCCCCCCTTCACTCCGTGCATATTCATTTCTGGCTCTACGCCTGGTGTGTGTGTGTGTGTGTGTGTGTACTCACCTATTTGTACTCACCTATTTGTGGTTGCAGGTGTGTGTGTGTGGTGTGTGTCTGTCTGTCTGTCTGTCTGTTTTGTCTGGGGTTTGCGGGGGCCGAGTCACAGCTTCTGGTCCCACACACACACACTATTTGTTACTTATAGCTCGTAATTATCTTCTTCCTCCTCCACATCCTCCTGCTCACCTTGTTTGGTGTGTCATCTGCTGCAGTTGGTCACCTCCCTCAACGTCTTACAAGACCTCACTAACTTCTTGCAGAGTTTCCTCAGCGTTATTGAACCTTGTGTCAACTTTAAGTCTTCCTGGCTCCTGCGTACTCAAGTTCGTACATCATGTGTGCACGTCTGGCCAATGACTTACACCTGTACAGCTTGGTTTACGTTGGTCATTGTACCAGCTCTGACTGACACAGGTGAGAGACCTTGGTCTCAACACAGGTGAGAGAACGGTCTCAACACGTGCCCAGCAACACAACACGCACTCAGAAACACTTACTCTCGCACCAGAGTGCCAGTAGCAAGTGTAAGTGCCACAGGCACCATGCAAGGTAACAATGGTACCATTCCTACAGTACAACTTTTCACCACTGTACAATATTGCATTCCACGTAATGGCAAGCCAGTTATATTTAGCGATATTGTATTACGAATGTTGCTGACTTATTCTGTATGAAGGTTACAGTGGTGGTGGTGGTAGTGGTGGTGGTGGTTGTAGTGGTGATGGTGGTGATGGTAGTGGTGGTGGTAGTACTGGGGGGTGGTGGTGGTGGTGGTGGTAGTGGTGGTGGTGGGTGGTGGTGGTGGGGTGGGGGTGGTGATGGGATGGTGGGATGGAGTGGTGGTGGTATACTGGGGTGGTGGTGGTGGTGGGCCCCCCGGGAGGTGGTGGGGACCGGGGGGGGGGGGAAATGGAGGGGGTGGGGAGTGGGGTGGAGGGAGTGGTGGGGAGTGGCCCGGTAAATATAGTGGTGGTGGTGGTGGTGGTGGTGGGACTGGAGTGGTGGGGAGACTGGGGGGTGGTGGTGGTGGGGAATTTGGGAAAATGTGGTGGGGTGGCAAGGGGTGGTAGTGGGGTGGGAGGGAGTGGTGGTGGAGTGGAAATGGAGATAGTGGTGGGGTGGAGTGGTGGGGTGGTGGTGGTGGTGGTGGACCGGGGAGTGGTGGTGGTGGGGTGGTGGTGGTGGGATGGTAGTGGTGGGGTGGTGGTAGTGGTGGTGGTGGTGGAGTAATGGGTGGTGGACTGGTGGTGGTGGTGGTGGAGTGGTGGTGGTGGTGGGGTGGTGGTGGTGGTGGTGGTGGTGGTGGTGGACCGGTGGACTGGAGTGGTGGTGGTGGTGGTGGTGGTGGTGGAGTGGTGGTGGTGGTGGTGGTGGTGGTGGTGGAGGGTGGAGTGGTGGTGGTGAGTGGTGGGGGGATGGTGGTGGATGCGGTGGTGGTGGTGAGGGGTGATTAGGGTGGGGTGGACCCCGGTAGTGGTGGTGTGGTGGTGATGAGGATGGTAGTGGTGGTGGTGGAATTTGGGGGTGGTGGTGGGGAAATGGTGGAAATGGGGGTGGTGGTGGGGCTTGGTGGTGGTGGTGGTGGTGGTAGTGGGGTGGTGGTGGAGTGGTGTGGTGGTGGTGTGGACCGGGGAGTGGTGGGGTGGGGTGGTGGGGAGTGGTGGGGGATGGTGGTGAGGAGTGGGGTGGGGACTGGGGTGGTGGGGTGGAAATGGGGAGAGTGGTGGTGTGGGTGGGGTGTGGTGGTGGAGTGGTGGGGGGTGGGTGGCGGTGGTGGTGGTGGTCAGTGGTGGTGGGGGTGATGGTGGTGATGGAGAGTGGTGGTGGAAATGGAGTGGTGGTGGGGTGGGGTGAGGAGTGAGGAGGGGGGGTGGTGGGGTGGTGGTGGCAATTGGAAGTGTTGGTGGGGGCCCTGGTGGTGGTATTGTGGTGGACTGGGGAGTAGTGGTGGTGGGGTGGGGAGTGGGGGGGGTGGTGGTGGGGGGTGGGTGTGAAGAGTGAGGAGGGTGGGGTGGCGGCAGGGGGGGTGAGGGGGAGGAGTTGGTGGTGGAAATGGAGTGGTGGGGGGTGATGGTTGTGAGGAGGATGGAGTAGTGGTGGTGGACTGGGGGTGGTGGACCGGGAAGTGGGTGGACCCGGTGGTGGGGTTTGAGTGGAGTGGTGGCGTGGTGGAGTGGTGGTGGTGGTTTGGGTGGACCGGGGTATGGAGTGGTGGGGTGGTGGAGGGTGGAGTGGTGGTGGAGTGGTGGTGGGGTGGTGGGGGGGTGGTTGGTGGTTGGTGGAAAGGTGGTAGTGGTGGAGTGGTGGGGTGGTGGTGGTGGAACTGGGGTGGTGGTTTGTGGTGGACCGGTGGTGGTGGTGGGGGGTGTGGTGGACTGGTGGTGGTGGTGGTGGTGGGAGGTGGAGTGGGGTGGAGTGATGGTGGTGGTGGTGGGGTGGTGGTGGTGGTAAAGGTGGAGTGGTGGTGGTGGAGTCCTGGTGGGGGATGGTGGGATGAGTGGGGGTGTGGTGGTGGGGGGACTGGTGGTGGTGGGGTGGGTAAAGTGGAGGTGGGGAGGGGCCCCCTGGTGATGGTGGGGACCTAGGGGGGGGGGTGATAGTAGTGATGGTAGTGGTGGTGGTGGTGGTGGCAGTTGGGGTGGTGATGGAGATGGAGGGTGGTGGTGGACCGGAGTGGTGGTGGTGGTGGTTTGGGATGGTAGTGATGGAGTGGGGGGTGGACCGAGTGGGGGTGGTGGAAATGGGGAAGGTGGGGTGGACTGGTGGTGGTGGTTTGTGGAGGAGTGGGTAGTGGTGGTGGTGGTTTGTGGTGGAGTGGTGGAGTGGGGAGTGGAGGGTGGGGAGTGGGGAGTGGTGGAAATGGTGGAGTGGTGGGGAGTGGGGGGTGGTGGTGGTGGGGTGTGGTATCTGGGGAGTGGAGTAGTGGTGGGTGGTGTGGTGGTGGTGGGGTGGAAATGGTGGTGGTGGTGGTGTGGTGGACTGGTGGTGGGGTGGTGGTGTGGGGGACCGGTGGTGGCTGTGGGGGGTTATGGTGGTGGTAGTGGTGGGTGGGTGATGGTGGTGGTGGTGGGGTGGTGTGGTGGACTGGTGGAGTGGTGTGGGGTGGAGGGTGGGGTGATGGGGTGAGGAGGGTGGTGGTGGACTGGTGGTGGTGGTGGGTGGTGGACCAGGGGGGAAGGTTGGTGGTGGTGGTGGTGGAAATGGTGGGGTGGTGGTGGTGGTGGTGGTGGGTGGTGGTGATGGAGTGGTGGGGTGGTAAATGGGGGGTGGTGGGGTGGTGGTGG
>WNWK01052902.1:10000-12035 GCA_009830355.1 Cherax destructor
TGAGGCAAGGGTATGGTGGAGGCCCCACAGTTGGAGGCAAGGGTATGGTGAGTGCCCTTACAGCTGGAGGTAAGGTATGGTGAGTGCCCTTGCTGAGGCAAGGGTATGGTGAGTGCCTCAGCATTTGAGGCAAGGGTGGCAGAGTGCCCTTACAGCTGAGGCAGCAGATGCAGAGTCTTTACAGTTGAGGCAAGGGTATGGGTGGGAGTGCCTCATAGTTGAGGCAAGTGGTATGGTGAGTGTCTTTTGCTATTGAGGCAAGGGTATGGCAGGCCCTTACAGTTGAGGGCAAGGGTATGGTGAGTGCCCTTACAGTTGGAGTGCAAGGGTATGGTGAGTGCCCTTACAGTTGAGGCAAGGGTATGGTGATTGCCCTTACAGTTGAGGGGCAAGGGCGGTATGGTGAGTGCCCTTTACAGGCTGAGGCAAGGGTATGGTGAGTGCCCTACAGTTGGAGGTGGCATGGTGAGTGCCCCACAGTTGAGGCAAGTGGTATGGCGAGTGCCCTTACAGTTGAGGCAAGGGTATGGTGAGTGCCCCACAGTTGAGTGGTGCAAGGGTAGGAGTGGTATTGGTGGTGGTCAGGCTTTGAAATCATGTTCTCTTACTACAGTTGGAACAGAATCTCTGTCCCACTGGGCATTCGGTCGTTGAGTGCGAAGGTAAGAGCAGCAGTTCCAGCAGGAGAGATGTGGGCGAAACGTTTTGATTCTATTTGTCGAGGATGTAAGTGGTAGTATGAGATGGCCAGGCCTCCTGACAGTGCCTATTTGCCATATCGATGTTTATGAAGGTAACTTTATCATTGATGCTGCATTTGGAATTTTGTAATGTTGTCAATCAGCCTAGGAGTTTTGTTCTTCAATTGATGTCTTCAGGTCCTCTATCGATTGGGTTGTTATAATCTTGTCCAGACGTTTCACAAAACAAACGTTTCGCCAGCAGTGAAGGTTAAGGGGAGATGATGAATTGTCGGTCATTTGTGCGTCTCTGGCCAGCGGTGTCGTCGGTCAGTTTGATGCTTCTGTCGTCAGTGCAGACTACTAAGGAGTCTTTTAGCGAGAGGAGGCTGTAAATTTGACTCGCAAGCAAGTCTTTACAGCTGAAGCCAGGGCTAGTTTAGAGGAGTCGTTGATAACACCATGTGTTGGCTTTATCTTAATACGATAAGCAAGCATCGTGAAAGAGTAGAGGTGCTGTTTAAGACTATAAATCTCCCCTCCCCAACGGGGATCGGGAAGGGACACTTCTTGATGTGCTGGAGCGACTGTTACCTATTGCAGTGCAGTTCAGTTCAGACTCATGCCTCATTTCCTTTCCTGTCTGGTTTACCCATTTTCTTTAATAGTATTAATGCGTTCATTTCCTTTAATAGCTAAATTGGAAATGAATGTCCTTGTATTATTAACCTTTGTTTGTATATTTATATTGTAAGCCACATTTTGTAAATACTCTATGTTACTTTAGGTTACCGGGCTCGAGTATCTAGTGAATTTTATAGTTAAGAGTAACAACTCTTTACGGTGGTTTGACACCCCCCTTTCCTCACCCTTCTGTGTTGTGGAAGTCACGTGACCTACCTAACCTCCACGGTCACTACAGAGAGTGTAGGCAGTTGCAGACACCAGCCACTGGCTCTACACCCGCTAAGCTCGGTCTTGTTAACTTACTGGCTGTTCGCCCTTTCTTTAGGCCGGTTTATTTGTTATTGCTAAAAGCTAGATACATCTCTCTGTAATCCTTTAAGACATTATCTACGCCCTTGCCGTAGAACTATCAGAAATGTATTATGTCGGTTATAAGCTAATACACTAATTCATTAAAGAAGGTTTAAATGATCATTATTATCCATCAAACTATCTAAATTGTTATGCTCTCTAAATTAAAAAGGAAATTGAAGTTGAAACAAGACTTGGGAGTGTAACAGACTCTCAGGTAAGACCCACTAGGGGCGAGGGGGAAGTGGGGGACAGAAGAAGAATAGCCGGTGAGAGGAAGAGCTGAAGTAGAAGAGAAAGAGTCAGACTAAACCCAA
>WNWK01052903.1:0-12035 GCA_009830355.1 Cherax destructor
AAAAATCATTAAATTTTAAAATAAATTTTTAAAAAATTTTAAAATTTTCGAAAAAAATAACTTAAAAAGTTAAAAATTTTAAGCGTTTGATTTTTGAAAATATTTACTTTTAACGTTTGATTTTCATTAAAATATTTTTACTAAAATTTGAATTCAATTTTAATAAATTTCACTAATTAAATTTAGAAAATTACAAAATTTATAATTTTGAATAGAACTTTAAGTTTTTTATAAAAATAGTTTCAAAATCTAAAATACTTAATTCAAAATAATAAATTAATTTTTAAAAATTTAAATATTTTTAATTATTTAATATTTTAAAATTCATAAAATCTAAAAATCAAATTTATAAATATTTCAATTATTTTGAAAATCATGAAAATTAAAATAGAAAAATGTCTAAAATCTATTTTTATATTTAGTTTTACTTTATTCAAAACTCATTTTTATCTAAAATACTTAGTTTTATACTTTTAAATAAATTTCTAATTGAAATTTATGGAAAGTAAGCAAAATTTTATGATTTTTTTTAGGAAGCTTACTCATAAGTTATTTTATAAAAAATAGTTTTCAA
The DNA here is from genome assembly GCA_009830355.1 of Cherax destructor. NCBI lineage: Eukaryota > Metazoa > Arthropoda > Malacostraca > Decapoda > Parastacidae > Cherax > Cherax destructor. The sequence goes on from WNWK01052903.1 coordinate 575, forward strand.
AAATCTTGAAAATCATTAAATCTCAAAAAATCAATAAAATCATTTTATAATTTTATATATTTATTTCATATTTTTAAAAATCCCATTAAAAATCTATAAAAATCAATATTTTTATAAATATTTCATATTATTTTCGAAAATACATGAAACATTAAAATCAGAAAATGTGCTAAAATCGTATTTTATTGCATATTTCGACTTTTAAGTTTGATGCTTTTCTGCAAAACTATTTTCAGAAAATACTTAATTTTCAACTTTTAAATAGAATTTTACTTTAATTAAATTTAATGGAAAAGTAAGCAAAATTTTATATTTCTTTTAGGAACTTAATTATAGGTATATTTTATCTATAAAATGTTTCAAATCTAAAATATTAAATCTAAAAAATCAAAAAATCAATTTATAGAAATTTTAATATTTATTAATTATTTAATATTTTTAAAATCCATAAAATTATAAATCAATATTTTAAGAATATTTATTATTTCGATAATGATATCTAAAACTCAATAATGCTAAAATGTTTTCATTGATATTTGATTTAAATGTTATGATTTTTGGAAAATCATTTACTAAAATACTTAATTTTACATTTTAAATAAATTTTACAATTAAATTATGGGAAAATAACAAAATTTTATATTTTTATAGTATTATTATAATTTTATCTAAAAAAGTTTTTCAGAAAATCTTAAAATCTTTAAATCGCAAAATGCAATAAAATCAAGTTTTAAGCATTTTTGAATATTTATAATTATTTACATTTTTAAAACCATTAAAAATCTATAAATAATATTTTATAGAAATTTCTATATTTTCAAATAATGAACTTAAAATAGAAAAATGTAAAATTATTTTCAGCATATTTCGACTTTTAACGTTTGATGCTTTTCTGAAAACTCATTTTTATAAAATATTAATTTCACATTTTAAATAGAATTTTATAATTAAATTTTGAAAATAAGAAAATTTTAAATTTTTAGAACTTCTCAATATATTTTATCTAAAAAAAGTTTAAAATCTGAAAATTCTTAAATTTAAAAATGCAATAAAATAAGTTTTTAGCATTTTTGAATATTTATAATTATTTACTATTTTAAAAATCCATTAAATTTAAAAAGAATATTTTATAGAATATTTATTATATTTCGAAATTAATGAAATTAAAAGTCAGAAAATGTAAAATGCATTTTATTGCATTTTGATTTGATTTATCTTTTACATTTTAAATCCCATTAAAATCTATAAAATCAATATTTTTATAAATATTTCATATATTTTCGAAAATACATGAAACATTAAAAGGCTCAGAAAATTGTAAAATCGTATTTATTGCATATTTCGACGTTTTAGAGCGGTTTGAGTGCTTTTCTGGCAAAACTCATTTTTCAGCTAAAATACTTAGATTTTCACACTTTTAAATAGAATTTCTACTGCAATTGAAATTTATGGGAAAAGTAAGCAAAATTTTATGATTTTCTTTTTGGAAGCTTACTCATAGGTATATTTTATCTAAAAATAGTTTTCAGAAAATCCTTGAAAATGCCTTAAATCGTCAAAAAATGCAATAAAATCAAGTTTTATAGCATTTTTGAATATTTATTAATTATTTACATATTTTTAAAAAATCCCATTAAAATCTATAAAAATCAATATTTTTATAGAATATTTCATATTATTTTCGAAAATACATGAAACATTAAAAAGCTCAGAAAAATGTGCTAAAATCGTATTTTATGCATATTTCGACGTTTTAGAGCTAGTTTGATGCTTTTCTGGCAAAACTCATTTTTAGCTAAAATACTTAGATTTTCACACTTAAAGAATTTCTACTGAATTGAAATTTATGGGAAAAGTAAGCAAAATTTTATGATTTTCTTTAGGAAGCTTACTCATAGGAATATTTTATCTAAAAATAGTTTTCAGAAAATCTTGAAAATGCCTAATCGTCAAAAATGCAATAAAATCAAGTTTTATAGCATTTTTGAATATTTATTAATTATTTACATATTTTTAAAAATCCCATTAAAAATCTATAAAATCAATATTTTTATAGAATATTTCATATTATTTTCGAAAATAACATGAAACATTAAAAAGTCAGAAAATGTGTCTAAAATCGATTTTATGGCATATTTCGACGTTTTAGAGCGGTTTGATGCTTTTCTGCAAAACTCATTTTTAGCTAAAATACTTAGATTTTCACACTTTTAAATAGAATTTCTACTGCAATTGAAATTTATGGGAAAAGTAAGCAAATTTTATGATTTTTTTAGGAAGCTTACTCATAGGTATATTTTATCTAAAAAATAGTTTTCAAAAATCCTTGAAAATGCTTAATCGTCAAAAATGCAATAAAATCAAGTTTTATAGCATTTTGAATATTTATTAATTATTTACATATTTTTAAAAATCCATTAAAAATCTATAAAAATCAATATTTTTATAGAATATTTCATATTATTTTCGAAAATACATGAAACATTAAAAGCTCAGAAAATGTGCTAAAATCGATTTTATTGCATATTTCGACGTTTTAGAGCGGTTTGAGTGCTTTTCTGGCAAAACTCATTTTTAGCTAAAATACTTAGATTTTCACACTTTTAAATAGAATTTTACTGCAATTGAAATTTATGGGAAAAGTAAGCAAAATTTTATGATTTTCTTTTAGAAGCTTACTCATAGGTATATTTTATCTAAAAAAATAGTTTTCAGAAAATCCTTGAAAATGCCTTAATCGTCAAAAATGCAATAAAATCAAGTTTTATAGCATTTTGAATATTTATTAATTATTTACATTTTTAAAAATCCCATTAAAAATCTATAAAATCAATATTTTATAGAATATTTCATATTATTTTCGAAAAATACATGAAACATTAAAAAGCTCAGAAAATGTGCTAAAATCGCTTTTATGGCATATTTCGACGTTTTAGAGCGGTTTGATGCTTTTCTGCAAAACTCATTTTTAGCTAAATACTTAGATTTTCACACTTTTAAATAGAATTTCACTGCAATTGAAATTTATGGGAAAAGTAAGCAAAATTTTATGATTTTCTTTAGGAAGCTTACTCATAGGAATATTTTATCTAAAAATAGTTTTTCAGAAAATCCTTGAAAATGCTTAAATCGTCAAAAATGCAATAAAATCAAGTTTTATAGCATTTTGAATATTTATTAATTATTTACATTTTTAAAAATCATTAAAATCTAAAAATCAATATTTTTATAAATATTTCATATTATTTTCGAAAATACATGAAACATTAAAAGCTCAGAAAAATGTGTAAAATCGTATTTTATTGCATATTTCGACGTTTTAGAGCGGTTTGAGTGCTTTTCTGGAAACTCATTTTAGCTAAAATACTTAGATTTTCACACTTTAAATAGAATTTCTACTGCAATTGAAATTTATGGGAAAGTAAGCAAAATTTTATGATTTCTTTTAGGAAGCTTACTCATAGGTATATTTTATCTAAAAAATAGTTTTTCAGAAAATCCTTGAAAATGCTCTTAAATCGTCAAAATGCAATAAAATCAAGTTTTATAGCATTTTTGAATATTTATTAATTATTTACATATTTTTAAAAATCCCATTAAAAATCTATAAAAATCAATATTTTTATAGAATATTTCATATTATTTTCGAAAATACATGAAACATTAAAAAGCTCAGAAAAATGTGCTAAAATCGTATTTTATTGCATATTTCGACGTTTTAGAGTGGTTTGAGTGCTTTTCTGCAAAACTCATTTTTCAGCTAAAATACTTAGATTTTCACACTTTAAATAGAATTTCTACTGCAATTGAAATTTATGGGAAAAGTAAGCAAAATTTTATGATTTTCTTTTAGAAGCTTACTCATAGGTATATTTTATCTAAAAAATAGTTTTTCAAAAATCCTTGAAAATGCCTTAAATCGTCAAAAATGCAATAAAATCAAGTTTTATAGCATTTTTGAATATTTATTAATTATTTACATATTTTTAAAAATCCCATTAAAAATCTATAAAAATCAATATTTTTATAGAATATTTCATATTATTTTCGAAAATACATGAAACATTAAAAGCTCAGAAAAATGTGTAAAATCGATTTTATTGCATATTTCGACGTTTTAGAGCGGTTTGATGCTTTTCTGCAAAACTCATTTTTCAGCTAAAATACTTAGATTTTCACACTTTTAAATAGAATTTCTACTGCAATTGAAATTTATGGGAAAAGTAAGCAAAATTTTATGATTTTCTTTAGGAAGCTTACTCATAGGTATATTTTATCTAAAAATAGTTTTCACAAAATCCTTGAAAATGCCTTAAATCGTCAAAAAATGCAATAAAATCAAGTTTTATAGCATTTTAATATTTATAATTATTTACTATTTTTAAAATCCATTAAAATCTATAAAAATCAATATTTTTATAGAATATTTCATATTATTTTCGAAAATACATGAAACATTAAAAAGCTCAGAAAATGTGTAAAATCGTATTTTATTGCATATTTCGACGTTTTAGAGCGTTTGAGCTTTTCTGAAAACTCATTTTTAGCTAAAATACTTAGATTTTCACACTTTAAATAGAATTTCTACTGCAATTGAAATTTATGGAAAAGTAAGCAAAATTTTATGATTTTCTATTAGGAAGCTTACTCATAGGTTATTTTATCTAAAAAATAGTTTTTAACAAAATCTTGAAAATGTCTTAAATCGTCAAAAAATGCAAAAAATCAAGTTTTATAGCATTTTGAATATTTATTAATTATTTACATATTTTAAACTAAAAATCATAAATAATATTTTATAAATATTCATTTGAAAATACATAAATTAAAGCTCAGAAAAAAATCTGCTTTTATGATATTTACTAATTGATGTTCAAACATTTATAACTAATTTCACTTTAGAATAAATTAAGCAATAAATTTATGATAGCAAAATTTATATTTTAGAAGCTTACTCATAGGTAATTTTATCTAAAAATAGTTTTCAAAAATCCTTGAAAATGCCTTAAATCGTCAAAAATGCAATAAATCAAGTTTTATAGCATTTTTGAATATTTATTAATTATTTACATATTTTTAAAAAATCCCATTAAAATCTATAAAATCAATATTTTTATATGAATATTTCAATTATTTTCGAAAATACATGAAACATTAAAAGCTCAGAAAAATGTGCTAAAATCGTATTTTATTGCATATTTCGACGTTTTAGAGCGGTTTGAGTGCTTTTCTGGCAAAACTCATTTTTCAGCTAAAATACTTAGATTTTCACACTTTTAAATAGAATTTCTACTGCAATTGAAATTTATGGGAAAAGTAAGCAAAATTTTATGATTTTCTTTTAGGAAGCTTACTCATAGGTATATTTTATCTAAAAATAGTTTTTCACAAAATCCTTGAAAATGCCCTAAATCGTCAAAAAATGCAATAAAATCAAGTTTTTTTTAGCATTTTTGAATATTTATTAATTATTTACATATTTTTAAAAAATCATAATAAAAATCTATAAAAATCAATATTTTTATAGAATATTTCATATTATTTTCGAAAAATACATGAAACTTTAAAAAGCTCAGAAAAATGTGCTAAAATCGCATTTTATGGCATATTTCGACGTTTTAGAGCGGTTTGATGATTTTCTGACAAAACTCATTTTTTAGTTAAAATACTTAGATTTTCACACTTTTCAATAGAATTTCTATTGCAATTGAAATTTATGGGAAAAGTAAGCAAAATTTTATGATTTTAGTTTAGGAAGCTTACTCATAGGTATATTTTATCTAACAAAATAGTTTTCCAGAAAATCCTTGAAAATGCCTTAAATCGTCAAAAAATGCAATAAAATCAATTTTTATAGCATTTTTGAATATTTATATATTATTTACATATTTTTAAAAAATCCCATTAAAAATATAGAATATTTCATATTATTTTCGAAAAATACATGAAACATTAAAAAGCTCAGAAAAATATGTTAAAATCGCATTTTATGGCATATTTCGACGTTTTAGAGCTGTTTGATGCTTTTCTGACAAAACTCATTTTTTAGCTAAAATACTTAGATTTTCACACTTTTAAATAGAATTTCTACTGCAATTGAAATTTATGGGAAAAGTAAGCAAAATTTTATGATTTTCTTTAAGGAAAATGCCTTAAATCGTCAAAAAATGCATTTTTTTTTAAAAATCCTATTAAAAATCTATAAAAATCAATATTTTTATATAATATTTCATATTATTTTCGAAAAATACATCAAACATTAAAAAGCTCAGAAAAATGTGCTAAAATCGTATTTTATTGCATATTTCGACGTTTTAGAGCGGTTTGAGTGCTTTTCTGGCAAAACTCATTTTTCAGCAAATATACTTATATTTTCACACTTTTAAATAGAATTTCTACTTCAATTGAAATTTATGGGAAAAGTAAGCAAAATTTTATGATTTTCTTTAGAAGCTTACTATAGGTATATTTTATCTAAAAAATAGTTTTCAGAAAATCTAAAACCTTAAATCATCAAAAAATGCAATAAAATCAAGTTTTATAGTATTTTTGAATATTTATTAATTATTTACATATTTTTAAAAAATCCCATTAAAAATCTATAAAAATCAATATTTTTATAGAATATTTCAGAAAAATGTGCTAAAATCGTATTTTATTGCATATTTCGACGTTTTAGAGCGGTTTGAGTGCTTTTCTGGCAAAACTCATTTTTCAGCTAAAATACTTAGATTTTCACACTTTTAAATAGAATTTCTACTGCAATTGAAATTTATGGGAAAAGTAAGCAAAATTTTATGATTTTCTTTTAGGAAACTTACTCATAGGTATATTTTATCTAAAACAATAGTTTTCAGAAAATCCTTGAAAATGCCTTAAATCGTCAAAAATTGAATAAAATCAAGTTTTATAGCATTTTTGAATATATATAAATTATTTACATATTTTTAAAAAAATCCCATTAAAAATCTATAAAAATCAATATTTTTATAGAATATTTCATATTATTTTCGAAAAATACATGAAACATTAAAAAGCTCAGAAAATGTGCTAAAATCGTATTTTATTGCATATTTCGACGTTTTAGAGCGGTTTGAGTGCTTTTCTGGCAAAACTCATTTTTCAGCTAAAATACTTATATTTTCACACTTTTAAATAGAATTTCTACTGCAATTGAAATTTATGGGAAAAGTAAGCAAAATTTTATGATTTTCTTTTAGGAAGCTTACTCATAGGTATATTTTATCTAAAAATAGTTTTACAAAAATCCTTGAAAATGCCTTAAATGTCAAAAATGCAATAAAATCAAGTTTTATAGCATTTTTGAATATTTATTAATTATTTACATATTTTTAAAAAATCCCATTAAAAATCTATAAAAATCAATATTTTTATAGAATATTTCATATTATTTTCGAAAAATACATGAAACATTAAAAAGCTCAGAAAAATGTGCTAAAATCGCTTTTTATGGCATATTTCGACGTTTTAGAGCGGTTTGATGCTTTTCTGACAAAACTTTTAAAAGAATTTCGACTGCAATTGAAATTTATGGGAAAAGTAAGCAAAATTTTATGATTTGCTTTTAGGAAGCTTACTTATAGGTATATTTTATCTAAAAAAATAGTTTTTCAGAAAATCCTTGAAAATGCCTTAAATTGTCAAAAAATGCAATAAAATCAAGTTTTATAGCATTTTTGAATATTTATTAATTATTTACATATTTTTAAAAATCCCATTAAAAATCTATAAAAATCAATATTTATATAGAATATTTCATATTATTTTCGAAATATACATGAAACATTAAAAAGCTCAGAAAAATGTGCTAAAATCGTATTTTATTGCATATTTCGACGTTTTAGAGCGGTTTGAGTGCTTTTCTGGCAAAACTCATTTTTCAGCTAAAATTCTTAGATTTTCACACTTTTAAATAGAATTTCTACTGCAATTGATATTTATGGGAAAAGTAAGCAAAATTTTATGATTTTCTTTTTGGAAGCTTACTCATATATATATTTTATAAAAAAAAAGTTTTTTTCACAAAATCCTTGAAAATGCCTTAAATCGTCAAAAAATGCAATAAAATCAAGTTTTATATTTATTAATTATTTACATATTTTTAAAAAATCCCATTAAAAATCTATAAAAATCAATATTTTTATAGAATATTTCATAATTTTTTCGAAAAATACATGAAACATTAAAAAGCTCAGAAAAATGTGCTAAAATTGAATTTTATTGCAATAAAATCAAGTTTTATAGCATTTTTGAATATTTATTAATTATTTACATATTTTTAAAAAATCCCATTAAAAATCTATAAAAATCAATATTTTTTATAGAATATTTCATATTATTTTCGAAAAATACATGAAACATTAAAAAGCTCCGAAAAATGTGCTAAAATCGTATTTTATTGCCTATTTCGACGTTTTAGAGCTGTTTGAGTGCTTTTCTGGCAAAACTCATTTTTCAGCTAAAATACTTAGATTTTCACACTTTTAAATATAATTTCTAATGCAATTGCAATTTGTATGGGAAAAATGTCAATGCAAAATCAATTTTAATTGATTTTACATTTTTTAAAGAATCCCATTAAACATAAATCAATATTTTATAGAAATTTCATATTATTTTCGAAAATACATGAAAGTAAAATGATATGATTTTCGAGTTTAAGAGCGTGATTTTTCTGCAAAACTATTTTGCAAATACTTAATTTTCACACTTAAATGAATTTCTGAATTGAAATTTATGAAAAGTGCAAATTTATATTATTTACATATTTTTTAAAAAATCCCATTAAAAAATCTATAAAAATCAATATTTTAAAGAATATTTCATATTATTTTCGAAAAATACATGAAACATTAAAAGCTAAGAAAATGTGCTAAAATCGCATTTAATGGCATATTCGACGTTTTAGAGCGGTTTGATGCTTTTCTGACAAAACTCAATTTTAGCTAAAATACTTAGATTTTCACACTTTTAAATAGAATTTCTATTGCAATTGAAATTTATGGGAAAAGTAAGCAAAATAGGTATATTTTATCTAAAAAATAGTTTTTATTTTGTCACAAAATCTAAAATGCCTTAAATCGTCAAAAAATGCATAAAATCAAGTTTATAGCATTTTGAATATTTATTAATTATTTACATTTTTTAAAAATCCATTAAAATCTATAAAAATCAATATTTTTATAGAATATTTCATATTATTTTCGAAATATACATGAAACATTAAAAGATTAGAAAAATGTGCTAAAATCGTATTTTATTGCATATTTCGACGTTTTAGAGCGGTTTGAGTGCTTTTCTGACAAAACTCATTTTTAGCTAAAATACTTAGATTTTCACACTTTTAAATAAATTTCTACTGCAATTGAAATTTATGGGAAAAGTAAGCAAAATTTTATGATTTCTTTTAGGAAGCTTACTCATAGAATATTTTATCTAAAATAGTTTTTCACAAAATCCTTGAAAATGCCTTAAATCGTCAAAAAATGCATCAGTTTTATAGCATTTTTAATATTTATTATTATTACATTTTTAAAAATCCCATAAAAAATCTATAAAAATCAATATTTTATAGAATATTTCATATTATTTTCGAAAAATACATGAAACATTAAAAAGCTCAGAAAAATGTGCTAAAATCGTATTTTATTGCATATTTCGACGTTTTAGAGCGGTTTGAGTGCTTTTCTGGCAAAACTCATTTTCAGCTAAAATACTTAGATTTTCACACTTTTAAATAGAATTTCTACTGCAATTGAAATTTATGGGAAAAGTAAGCAAAATTTTATGATTTTCTTTTAGGAAGCTTACTTATAGGTATATTTTATCTAAAAAAATAGTTTTCAAAAAATCCTTAAAAATGCCTTAAATCGTCAAAAAATGCAATAAAATCAAGTTTTATAGCATTTTTGAATATTTATTAATTATTTACATATTTTTAAAAAATCCTATTAAAAATCTTAAAATCAATATTTTTATAGAATATTTCAATTATTTTCAAAATACATGAAACGTAAGCTTAGAATATGTCAAAAGCTTTATCATTTTCACGTTTTAAGCGGTTTGATCTTTCGACAAACTCATTTTTGCTAAAATATTAGATTTTAACTTTAAATAGAATTTCATGCAATTGAAATTTATGGAAAAGTAAGCAAAATTTTATGATTTGCTTTTAGGACGCTTAGATAAGTAAGTTTTTCAGAAAATCCTTGAAAATGCCTTAAATCGTCAAAAAATGCAATAAAATCAAGTTTTATAGCATTTTTGAATATTTATTAATTATTTACATATTTTTAAAAATCCCATTAAAAATCTATAAAAATCAATATTTTTATAGAATATTTCATATTATTTTCGAAAAATACATGAAACATTAAAAAGCTCAGAAAAATGTGCTAAAATCGTATTTTATTGTATATTTCGACGTTTTAGAGCGGTTTGAGTGCTTTTCTGGCAAAACTCATTTTTCAGCTAAAATACTTATATTTTCACACTTTTAAATAGAATTTATACTGCAATTGAAATTTATGGGAAAAGTAAGCAAAATTTTATGATTTCTTTAGGAAGCTTACTCATAGGTATATTTTATCTAAAAAATAGTTTTCACAAAATCATTAAAATGCCTTAAATCGTCAAAAAATGCCATAAAATTTTTGATTTAAAATTTTTTATACATTTTTAAAATCCATTAAAATCTATAAAAATAAATATTTTTATATTTCATATTTTTCGAAAATACATGAAACATTAAAAGTTAGAAAAATGTGCTAAAATCGTATTTTATTGCATATTTCGACGTTTTAGAGCGTTTGATGCTTTTCTGCAAAACTCATTTTTTAGCTAAAATACTTAGATTTTCACACTTTTAAATAGAATTTCTACTGCAATTGAAATTTATGGAAAAGTAAGCAAAATTTTATGATTTTGCTTTTAGGAAGCTTACTCATAGGTATATTTTATCTAAAAAAAAGTTTTCACAAAATCCTTGAAAATGCCTTAAATCGTCAAAAAAAGCAATAAAATCAAGTTGTTTTAGCATTTTTGAATATATATTAATTATTTACATATTTTTAAAAATCCCATTAAAAATCTATAAAAATCAATATTTTTATAGAATATTTCATATTATTTTCGAAAAATACATGAAACATTAAAAATCTCAGAAAAATGTGCTAAATCGTATTTTATTGCATATTTCGACGTTTTAGAGCGGTTTGAGTGCTTTTCTGGCAAAACTCATTTTTTTAGTTAAAATACTTAGATTTTCACACTTTTAAATAAATTTCGACTGCAATTGAAATTTATGGGAAAAGTAAGCAAAATTTTATGATTTGCTTTAGGAAGCTTACTTATAGGTATATTTTATCTAAAAAATTTTTAGAAAATCTGAAAATCCTTAAATCGTCAAAAAATGCAATAAAATCAAGTTTTATAGCATTTT
>WNWK01052904.1:0-12035 GCA_009830355.1 Cherax destructor
CTGGGATTTATATCAAAAGGTTAGCAACAGAAGTCCAGAGGTTATATTAAGCTTTATACATCATTAGAAAGGCCTCACCTAGATTACAGCTGTTCGGGTTCCTTTACAGAAGGGGCATAAATTGTTGAAAAATTGGGAGAATGCTAAATTAATACATAGCATTAGAAATTTCCTTCGAAGAAAATTGAAGACCCAAAATTACATTCACTTGTGACGGGGAAGAGGGAGACAGTGAGGTAAAAATGGAAAATGGGTATTAACAAAGGGGTATAAATAATCTTGAGGTATCCCCCAAGGCCCCCAAAATGGTTAAGAGATAAGTTTGATTTAAAAAGGAAAAGGGGGAAAATTTTTGGAAAAGGGGGTTATGGGAACAGTCTGCCTAGGGTTTTGAAGCTGGGGGCCTTTGGGAGTTTCAAATTTTTGGTAAATTATGGTGAGGGGGGGATTTGAGGGACTCGGATGAGGGGGTAGAATTGTAAAAGTTTTTTTGGGAGTTTTAAAAAAGGGGGACAAATATTCTGTTAGTGGGACGGATTGTGAAGGACCTGTTAGGGGAACAGGCCGCTGCAGTTTTCCCCTTTTTTCTTTGTTCTTTGTTCTAAGACGTAGAATGGGGGGGCATGATCGAGGTATACAAGTGGAAAATGGGATTAACAAAGGGGATAAAAAAAGGGCTTGAGGGTTTTTTCCCCCAAAAGAGAACCCCAAAATGGATTCAAGTTAGATAAGTTTAGATTTGAAAGGATATGGGAAAAGTATTGGTTTGGAAATAGGGTAGTTGATGAGTGGAACAGTCTGCCTAGGGGTTATTGAAGTAGGACCTTGGATAGTTTTAAATTTAGGTTGGATAAATTCATGAGTGAGGGGTTGGATTTGGTGGGAATTGCAATGAGTAAATAAAATTATCAAATCTTATTTCTTGGGTAGCATTGAAAGTTGGGTTGAACAAGTGTTCTATTGGTGGGATGGATTGAAGGACCGGCCTAGTATGGGCCACAGGCCTGCTGCAGTGTTCCTCCTTTCTTATGTTCTTATGTTCTTATGTTAGCTAGGACCTTGGGTAGTTTCAAATTTAGGTTGGATAAATTCATGAGTGAGAGGGGTTGGATTGAGTGGGACTCGCGCATGAGTGGGTAGAATTGTCAAAGATTATTTCTTGGGTAGCATTAAAAATGGGTTGAGCAAATATTCTGTTAGTGGGACGGATTGTGAAGGACCTGCCTAGTATGGGCCAACAGGCCTGCTGCAGTGTTCCTCCTTTCTTATGTTCTTATGTTCTTAATTCATAGCATTAGAAATCTTCCGTATGAAGAACGATTGAAGACCCTTAAATTACATTCACTTGAAAGACGAAGAATGAGGAGACATGATCGAGGTATATAAGTGGAAGATGGGTATTAATAAGGGGGATATAAATAAGGTCTTGAGGATATCTCTCCAAGAGAGAACCCGCAATAATGGATCAAATTGGATAAGTTTAGATTTAGAAAGGATATAGGAAAATATTGGTTTGGAAATAGGGTAGTTGATGAGTGGAACGTCTGCCTAGTAGGGTCTGAAGCTATGCCCTTTGGGTAGTTTCAAATTTAGGTTGGATAAATTCATGAGTGAGGGGGTTGGATTTGAGTGGGACTCGCACTTGAGTTAATAGAATCTTCAAAGCTTATTTCTTGGGTGGGATTGAAAATTAGGTTGGGCAATTATTCTGTTAGTGGGATGGATTGTGAAGGACCTGCCTAGTATGGGCCAACAGGCCTGCTGCAGTGTTCCTCCTTTCTTATGTTCTTATGTTCTTATATTATAAATATCAATGGGCCTGTGGAACACCACTTGTTACAAGTCCCCATTCGGATTTAACCCCATTTATGCACACTCTCTGCTTCCTATTGGTGAGCCATGACTCGATCCATGACAGCACTTTTCCCCCAATGCCATGAGCTGCCACTTTCTTTAACAGTCTCTGGTGCGGTACTCTATCAAAAGCCTTACTAAAGTCTAAATAAACAATATCGAATTCTTTCTCGTGATCAACAGCCTCAAAAGCTTTAGTGAAGAAGGTTAATAAATTAGATAGGCAGGAACGGCCCCCCGTGAATCCATGCTGGGTATCATTAATCAAATTATGGTTATCTAGATGGCTTCTAATAATATCAGCTATAATTGACTCTAGTAATTTGCCTACAATTGAGGTCAGGCTTATTGGGCGGTAGTTTGACGGTAGTGACTTGTCCCCTGCTTTAAAAATAGGAATTACATTAGCCATCTTCCACATATCAGACACTACACCTGTTTGAATAGATAAATTAAAAATGTTAGATATTGGTTCACAGAGTTCCATTTGATTTCCCTTAAGAACCCTTGCAAAAGCTCATCAGGACCCGGCGATTTATTTTGTTTCGTCGGTCCAGCTGTTTCATAATCATTTCGCTAGTGACTGTGATATTACATAATTTATCTTCTTCTGGGCCTCTGTAAAAATTAATTTCTGGGATATTATTAATGTCTTCCTGTGTGAAAACCGAGAGAAAATAATTATTAAAAATAGAGCACATATCATTCTCCTTGTCAGAAGATGCCCAAAGTTTTTTTTTTTTAAAGGGACCTATCTTATCCTAACTTATGTTCTATAAACCTGGAAAAAACTTTTGGGTTAGTTTTTGAATCCTGAACTTTAATTTCATAGTCCCGTTTAGATTTTCTTATTCCCTTTTAACGTCCCTCTTAATGTCAGTATACTGATTTATAAGATGACCCTCACCTCTTTTATGCGCCTATAAATTCCTTTATTCTGCCCTAAAAGATATTTGAGCCTATTATTCATCCATTTTGGGTCATTTCTATTGATCTTATTTCTTTATCGGGATAAATGTTCTTTGGGCAGCCTGTATAGTTTAAAAAAACTGTCATATTGATACCTCTTTTTCACCCCAGCCCACAGTTGATAAGTATTCTCTAAGTCCATTATAATCTGCTAAGCAAAATGGGGGGCCATTACTGAATTATCCCTACTATCATACATCCATTTAATGCGGGAAAAAATAAACACATAAGCGTATAATGTGACCCTTTTTGACAACGTTTCGCCCCGCGTGATCGAGTCACAGACGATCTGTACAACTTTGCCCCGCGGGCATCGATCAACAACTGTCTGGCTGATAAACCCTGCGTGGGCAAACTTGTCAAAGGATCACATTATCTGCTTATGTGTTTTTTTTTCCATTTTGATTTTACCATTTATTTCCATCCATTTAATGCAAAAGGTAATTGACTTGTGGTCCGGCCGAGTTCCTCTGTAATTTCTAAATTATTAAAAAGGGTTTTTTCCCGCGGAACCAAGTCAAGTAGGTTATTTCCCTTGTAGGTTCTGTTACAAACTGCTTAAAAAACAATCGAACTACTTCAAAAAAGTCTTAAGAACATAAGAACATAAGAAAGGGGGAACACTGCAGCAGGCCATTTGGGCCCCAACTAGGCAGGTCCTTCAAAACCCGTCCCTAACAGAATATTTGCTAAACCCAATCTTCAATGCTACCCAGAAATAAGCTTTGACAATTCTACCCACTCATGCGGGTCCCTCAAATCCAACCCTCTCACTCATGAATTTATCAACCTAAATTTGAAACACCCAGGTCCTAGCTTCAATAACCCTACTAGGCAGACTGTTCCCTCATCAACTACCTTTTTCCCAAAACCAATACTTTCCTATATCCTTTCTAAATCTAAACTTATCTAACTTGAATCCATTATTGCGGTTCTCTCTTGGAGAGATACCCTCAAGACCTATTTATACCCCCTTTGTTAATACCCATTTTCCACTTGTATACCTCGATCATGTCTCCCTCATTCTACGTCTTACAAGTGAATGTAATTTTAAGTTTTCAATCTTTCTTCGTAAGGAAGATTTATAATGCTATGTATTAATTTAGTCATTCTACGCTGAATGTTTTCTAACGTTTATGTCCATTCTGTAATATGGAGACCAGAACTGAGCTGCGTAATCTAGGTGAGGCCTTACTAATGATGTATAAAGCTGTAATATAACCTCTGGACTTCTTTGCTAACACTTCTTGATATAAATCCCAGTAATCTATTTGCCTTATTACGTACGCTTAGGCATTGCTGTCTTGGTTTAAGGTTGCTGCTTACCATCACCCCCAAGTCCTTCTCGCAATCTGTATGGCTAAGTTCTACGTTATTTAACTTATAAATTCTTGGGTTATGGACACTCCCGAGCTTCAGAACCTTGCATTTATCTACATTGAACTGCATCTGCCCTTTTCTGACCACAAATTTAAAGTTTGTCTAAATCTTCCTGAAGTTCTATGACGTCTATGTTTGAATCAATTATCCTACCTATCTTCGTGTCGTCGGCGAATTTGCTCATATCACTAGTAATTCCCTAAATCAAGGTCATTGATATATATTATAAATAACAATGGGCCTAAGCCCCATCCCTGTGGAACACCACTTGTTACAAGTCCCCATTCGGATTTAACCCCCATTTATGCACACTCTCTGCTTCCCATTGGTGAGCCATGACTCGATCCATGCAGCACTTTTCCCCCAATGCCATGAGCTGCCACTTTCTTAGATAGGGAACAAGGGGGACTACTTTGGGAGGAAATTTTAGGCCACAAGACACGATAACAGTAATTCTAGGGGACTTTAACTTTAGTCAGATTGATTGGAATTTCATGACAGGGAATTTAGAATCTAACGACTTTTTGAAGTAGTTCAGGATTGCTTTTTGAAGCAGTTTGTAACAGAACCTACGGGAAATAACCTACTTGACTTGGTTCTGGCAAGCAAGAAAACCCTTGTTAATAATTTAGAAATTACAGAGGAAATCGGCTCAAGCGACCACAAGTCAATTACCTTTAGCATTGAATGGATGTATGATAGTAGGGATAATTCCAAAAGGGCCCCGATTTTCGCAGCAGATTATAATGGACTTAGAGAACACTTATCAACGTGGACAAGTGAAGAGGAGGGATCAATATGACAGTTTTCTTAACACTATACAGGCTGCCCAAGAACATTTTCCCCTATAAAGAAATTAGAAACAAGTAGAAATGACCCAAAATGGATGAATAAAGGCTCAAATATCTTTTAAAGGCCCCGAAAAAAAGATTAAAGCCCCATAAAAAAAAAAGTGAGGGTCATCTTATAAATCAGTATACTGACTGAAGACGTTAAAAAAAAATAAGAAAACTAAACGGGACTATGAAACTAAAGTTGCTAGGTTAAACTTCCCAGTTTTTTTCCCGGTTTATAGAACAAAAGTTAGGGATAATGGGGCCCTTAAAAATACTTTGAAACTTACTGACAAGGAAGGGGAAAAATATCCCTTTTAAAAAATTAATCTCTCGTTTCACAGGAAGACATTAATAATATCCCATAATTAATTTTTTCAGGGCCAAAAAAAGATAAATTATGTAATATCACAGTCACTAGCGAAATGTTATTGGAAAAAACGGGAAAAAAAATAAATCCCGGGTCCTGATGACTTTTCAAGGGTTTTTAAAGGAATAAAAAATGGAACTCTGTGAACCAATATCTAACATTTTTTTATCTCTTAAACAGGGTGTTTGATATGTGGAAGATGGCTAAGTAATTCCTTTTTTTAAAGCGGGGGAAAAGTCACCCTAAACTACCGCCCAATAAGCCTGACCTCAATTGTAGGCAAATTACTAGAGTCAATTATAGCTGATATTATTAGAAGCCATCTAGATAACCATAATTTGATTAATGATACCCAGCATGGATTCACGAGGGCCGTTCCTGCCTATCTAATTTATTAACCTTCTTCAGTAAAGCTTTTGAGGCTGTTGATCACGATAAAGAATTCGATATTGTTTATTTAGACTTTAGTAAGGCTTTTGATAGAGTACCGCACCAGAGACTGTTAAAGAAAGTGGCAGCTCATGGCATTGGGGTAAAAGTGCTGTCATGGATCGAGTCATGGCTCACCAATAGGAAGCAGAGAATTGTGTGCATAAATGGGGTTAAATCCGAATGGGGACTTGTAACAAGTGGTGTTCCACAGGGATCAGTCTTAGGCCCATTGTTATTTATAATATATATCAATGACCTTGATGAGGATTACTAGTGATATGAGCAAATTCGCCGACGACACGAAGATAGGTAGGATAATTGATTCAAACATAGATGTCATAGAACTTCAGGAAGATTTAGACAAACTTAATTCGTGGTCAGAAAAGTGGCAGATGCAGTTCAATGTAGATAAATGCAAGGTTCTGAAGCTCGGGAGTGTCCATCAAGCACTTATAAGTTAAATAACGTAGAACTTAGCAATACAGATTGCGAGGACTTGGGGGTGATGGTAAGCAGCAACCTTAAACCAAGACAGCAATGCCTAAGCGTACGTAATAAGGCAAATAGATTACTGGGATTTATATCAAAAGTGTTAGCAACAGTCAGAGGTTATATTACAGCTTTATACATCATTAGTAACTCCACCTAGATTACGCAGCTCAGTTCTGGTCTCCATATTACAGAATGGACATAAATTCGTTAGAAAACATTCAGCGTAAATGACTAGAATTAATACATAGCATTAGAAATCTTCCTTACGAAGAAAGATTGAAGACCCTAAAAATTACATTCACTTGTAAGGCGTAGAATGAGGGGAGACATGATCGAGGTATACAAGTGGAAAATGGGTATTAACAAAGGGGATATAAATAAGGTCTTGGGATATCTCTCCAGAGAACCCTATAATGGATTCAAGTTAGATAGTTTAGATTTGAAAGGATATAGGAAAGTATTGGTTTGGAAATAGGGTAGTTGATGAGTGGAACAGTCTGCCTAGTAGGGTTATTGAAGCAAGGACCTTGGGTAGTTTTAAATTTAGGTTGGATAAATTCATGAGTGAAAGGGTTGGATTTGAGTGGGAATTGCCTGAGTAAAAAAAAAATTATCAAAGCTTATTTCTTGGGTAGCATTGAAAATTGGTTGAACAAATATTCTGTTAGTGGGATGGAATGTGAAGGACCTGCCTAGATATGGGCCCGGGCCTGCTGCAGTGTTCCTCCTTTCTTATGTTCTTATGTTCTGAAGTTCTATGACATCTATGTTTGAATCAATTATCCTACCTCCTATCTTCTGTCGTCGCGAATTTGCTCATATCTTATTAATTCCCTCATCAAGGTCTTTTGATATATTTTTAAAAACCGGGCTAAGCGTCCCTGGGGGACACCACTTGTTACAAGTCCCCATTCGATTTAACCCCATTTATGCACATCTCTGCTTCCCTTTGGTGAGCCATGACTCGATCCCTGAAGCACTTCCCCCCCAATGCCATGAGCTGCCACTTCTTTAACAGTCTCTGGTGCCTCTATCAAAAGCACACTAAACTCAAATAAACAATATCGAGTGCTATCGTGATCAGCAACCTCAAAAGCTACTGAAGAAGGTTAATAAATTAGATAGGCGAACGGCTTCGTGTCCTAATCAAGTATGGTTATCAGATGGCTCTATAATATCAGCTATATTGACTCTGTATTTGCTGGAGTCAGTTATTAAATGAGTTTGGCGATAGTGACTTGTCCCCTGCTTTAAAATAGGAATTACATTGCCATCTTCCACATATCCAGACACTACACCTGTTTGAAGAGATAAAATTAAAAATGTTAGATATTGGTTCACAGAGTTCCATTTTGCATTCCTTAAGAACCCTTGCAAAAGCTCATGGGACCGCGATTTATTTTGTTTCAGTCGGTCCAGCTGTTTCATAATCATTTCGCTAGTGACTGTGATATTACATAATTTATCTTCTTCTGGGCCTCTGTAAAAATTAATTACTGGGATATTTTAATGTCTTCCTGTGTGAAAACCGAGAGAAAATAATTATTAAAATAGAGCACATATCATTCTCCTTGTCAGTAAGATGCCCAAAGTTATTTTTAAGGGGACCTATCTTATCCCTAACTTTGTTCTTAAACCTGGAAAAAACTTTTTGGGTTAGTTTTGAATCCCTAGCAACTTTAATTTCATAGTCCCGTTTAGATTTTCTTATTCCCTTTTAACGTCCCTCTTAATGTCAGCATACTGATTTATAAGATGACCCTCACCTCTTTTATGCGCCTATAAATTCCTTTCTTCTGCCCTAAAGATATTTGAGCCTATTATTCATCCATTTTGGGTCATTTCTACTTGATCTAATTTCTTTATACGGGATAAATGTTCTTTGGGCAGCCTGTATAGTGTTAAGAAAACTGTCATATTGATACCTCTCTTCTTCACCCCAGTCCACAGTTGATAAGTGTTCTCTAAGTCCATTATAATCTTAAGCGAAAATCTGGGACCATTACTGAATTATCCCTACTATCATACATCCATTCAATGCTAGAGGTAATTGACTTGTGGTCGCTTAGGCCGAGTTCCTCTGTAATTTCTAAATTATTAACAAGGGTTTCCTTTGCTTGCCAGAACCAAGTCAAGTAGGTTATTTCCCCTTGTAGGTTCTGTTACAAACTGCTTCAAAAAGCAATCTGAACTACTTCTAAAAGTCGTTAGATTCTAAATTCCCTGTCATGAAATTCCAATAAATCTGACTAAAGTTAAAGTCCCTAAATTACTACGTTATCGTGTCTTGTGGCCTTAACAATTTCCTCCCAAAGTAGTCTCCTTGTTCCTATCTAAGTTTGGAGGACGGTAAATCCCTAAAATCAATTTTCACACCCTCTGAAAAATTCTATCCAGACAGGACTCTGTATGTGTTAATTCAGACTTTATACCCGTTTTTATGCAACAATTTAAATGATCACGGACATAGAGTGCCACCCCACCCCCTTTCCCGATAACTGTCTACTTGGAACAATTTAAAACCTGAATGTGACATTCGGCAGGCAAATCCCGATTTTTCATATTAAACCATGTCTCCAGTTATTGCAAAAACATCAATATACATTACTTGCAACTAATCTCAACTTTCGTCCATCTTATTCCTAGCACTACGACTATTGGTGTAATATATATTTAGAGACCCTCCCTTTCTCTTTACCCTTCCTGCTCATCTCTGTTTTCCACTATACCTATTACTGTCTTGTCATCTAGTGTCACTAGCTTTTCCATTATCCACCTTATTCTGCCTATTACTAGTTCTCCCTACAACTTATAATATTACTACACTGGGACTTCTCTGTTTTCCCCCAAAACCCTTACCACTAACATTTCTAGTTTAAAGCCCTAACAGCTCCCTCCACTGCAGTTGCCAGTGCCCCCACCCCAGACCTGGATAAGTGAACCCCATCCCTGGCATACATGTCATTTCTGCCATGAAGAGGTCCCAGTTGTCAATAGAATGTTCTGAATTTTCCTTACAGTATTTGTCCAGCGCAATTGACACCAATTGCCTGGGCTGACCATTCATTCAACTCCTCTCCTTGGCAAGATACCACATATGACAGGGTTCCCACCTTCTTCCTAATTATGTCTATTGCTGACCTAAACCTGCTAGTCAGGTCCTCACTCCTACGTCTGCCAACATCGTTGCCTCCAGCACTGAGACAGATAATAGGATTGCTCCCATTACCTCTCATGATGTCGTCCAGGACTAACAATATCCTCCATCCCAGCCCCATGAAGCAAACCCTCTGTCTCCTACTCCTATCAATCAAACAGAAAGCCCTATCCATGTACCTAACCTGACTGTCCCCAACAACAACAATGTTTTACCTTCCTTTGTGTCTTTCGTCGTGACGCTCCCAGAATCGACTCACATTCATCGGGTAGCCTGAGAATGGGTTCGATGTTTCACACATTCTCCTGGGTCTTCGTTGTTTCTACCTCTCCACCCGTCCTCTTGAGCCTTAACTTTGTCCCATGCGTTTTAGCCACTGTCCAGGTTCCTTTCCTGGCTTGAGGATTCTCAACAGGAGGATTACTCAGATCCTCTTGTTTTCCTCAGTCAGTCGCTGTATCTCAAGCTTAGCTACCCTCAGTTCTTCCTTCAGCTGCTGGTGAGTAGCTCAAGAGGACATCTTCTTCAGATTGACAGAGACGTTTTCCAACCTAAATTTGAAACTACCCGGTTCTTCAATAACCTACTAGGGAGACCCGTTCCACTCATCAACTACCCTATTTCCAAACCATACCTTTGGCTTGAATGGAAGTTTCATAGTAGGAATAACTCAAAGGTCCCATCAAAACAGATTACAATGGACAGAGAACACTTTCATCTGTTAGTGGGATGGAATGTAAGGACTTGCCTAGTAGGGGAACAGGCCTGCTGAGATTCCCCCTTTTCTTATGTTTTATGTTCTTATGTTTTTAAGAGAACATTTATCATCTTGGACTGGGGTAATGAAGGAGCTATCAATATGACAGTTTTCTGCCCTATAATGCTGCCCAAAGAACATTTACCCCTATAAAGAAATTAGATCGAATAAAAAGCCCAAAAAGGGATGAATAATAGGCTCAAAATCTTTTGGGGAAAAAAGGGAAATTTTATAGGCGTATCAAAAGAGGTGAGGGTCATTTTTAGAATCAGTATATTACATTAAAGGGACTTTAAAAAAGGAGATAAGAAAAGCTAAGCAGGACTACAAATTATTTGCTAGGGATTAAAATAACCCAAAAATTTTTTTCCAGGTAAGAAAAAAGGGGTTAAGATAGGTCCCTTAAAAATAATTGGGGGATCTTAAAAACATAAGAACAAAAGAATGGAGGAACCCCCAGAAGGCCTCTGGCCCATAAAGGCGGTCCTTATCAAAACCACCATAAAAAAAATTTATTCCCGTACCACGACACAAATCAAACCCAGCCCCCCCCCTATATTTGCCCAAACTTTTTTTTAAAGCCACCAAGGTCCAGCCCTATCACAGACTGGAAGATTGTTCCACGCATCTACAACTTGTTCGAAAACCGATTTCCTATGTCCTTTCTAAATCTAAATTATCCAATTTTAAAACCGTTATTTCTCGTTCTTACTTGGTTCGATATCCCAGTATTTTATTAATATCTCCTTTGTTTATCCCATCATCCACTTGACACCCGATGATATCTCCCCCCATTCTACGTCCTCCGAGAGTGGAGATTCAACGTCAAGTCTATCTTCATACGGGAGATTTCTTATACTGTAAATCATTTTAGTCATTCTTCTTTGTATGTTCTCCCAAAGAATCTATATCCATCCTGTAGTAAGGGGACCAAAAATGAGCTGCATAATCCAAATGAGGTCTCACTAGTGATGATAGAGCTGTAAAATAACTTTTTGGGCTTCTGTTGCTTATACCCTTGAAATAAACCTAGAATCTGTTAGCCTTTTGGCACACTTAGGCACTGTTGTCTTGGTTTGATTTCTGCTTACCATGACCCCAAGTCTTTTTTACATTCTGTATGATCAAGCTCAACTTCACCTAGTTTATAAATTCGAGGATATTTTTTTTTACCAACGACAAGCACCTTACACTTGTCCACATTGAACTTCATCTGCCACTTTTCAGACCAAGACATTAATTTATCCAAATCCTCCTGGAGTTCACTGTTATCCCCTCAGAATGAATTCGGCCCTTTTTGTATCATCAGCAAATTTACTCATGTCACTTGTTCCTTCATCAAGGTCATTAATGTAAAATTTTAACAAAAATGGGCCCAAAAAGATCCTTTTGGGAAAACTAGTGACAAATCCCCCCCCAGATTTGACCCCATTAATGGAAACCCCCTGCTTTTATTGGAAGATGCCTCATCCATGCTAGAACTTTACCTCCTATACCATGAGCTGCCACCTTCTTAAGAGTCTCTTTTTGAGGACTCTATCGAAGGCCTTATGAAATCCGTAAAAATATATCATATCAAAGAGAATGAAATGTACCTATTTTTAATAATTATTTTCCTGGTTTCATCCCGGGGAAAACATAATAAATCCCAAAAATTTGGTATTTTAGTGGGGCCCGAGGTAAAATTTTGTAGTATCCAGTCAAGCGAAATGGTTTTCAAACAGATAGACCGTTTAAACAAAATAAATCCCAGTCCCTGATGAGCTTTTTTTAAGGGTTCCTGGTGCAAAT
>WNWK01052905.1:0-12035 GCA_009830355.1 Cherax destructor
TTTTTTTAATATTGGCGTGCTTTGGGGGTTTTAAAAAAAAGGCATTTATAAGGTTTGGGGGAAAAACCGGCAGGCCGGCCCGGTTCTGGAATGGGAAGTACACCCCCGGCACTCTAAAGGGGGGGTGTTAATGTTGCATTTTTTAAAACTGTATTTAAAGCCCCTTCTGGCAAGACAGTAGGGTGAATGATGATAAATTTTTTTTTTGGGCCCCCCCTGCCTTTTGGGAAAAAACCCCGATTTTTAAAAGGAAAAAAAAAATAAAATAAAAAAAAAAAAATATATATATATATATATATATATATATATATATATATATATATATATATTATATATATTTATATATATATATATATATATATATACAGTGGACCCTCGTTGAAAAAATTCATTAAAAACCTGCTAAAAATTTCCCAAAAAATTTTTACTTCCGAAATAATTTTCATTAGGTTAGTCTATTTCGGGCCCCCAAAACTACAAAAAAGAACTTACAAAATTATTTTACATAATTGAAATTTTTTCGGGGTTTTTGTTAAAAGAGGTCCACTGTATATATATTATATATATATATATATATATATATATATAAATATATATATATATTTTTTTCCCCAGGGATCATAATGGTAACTAGTCAATGTTTATGTGACCTCCCCCCCCGGGGGCTATAAGGGGCCCCGGCGGGGCGTCGGGGGCCCGGGGTGTATTAAAAAATAAATTACAGCACCTCTCTGGAAAAAGAAAGGTCTTCATTGCCTCTTTTTTTTTTAAATTGAAACAATTGGTCAAAAACTTTATTCTCTAAAGGGGCAGAAATTGTGAGATCTTGTAAACTTTCATTGTATAGAAGTTCTCATTTTTTAAAAAGACTTCGTATTCTAAAAAACCCCCTTAATGGGTTTAATATAGGGGGTAAAATTTATTGTTTCATATTTTTTTTAAAAAAGGCCCCGTTCAGGTAAAAAAAAAGGCCCTTAAAAATTTTTAGGGTTGGGGTTAAAGTCTGTGTTTATATATAATAACAAAAAAAAAGGGGTACAATTAAAATCCTTAAGTCAAAACTTATTTTATTTTTTTTAAAAAAATATATTTCACAAAGTTTTGACCCCCTTATTAACCTAACACAAGTTTAAATCATATCCTCAACGGTTCTTTTTACGATATTAAAAAAAAATTTTTTCCCCCTAGACTAACCCCTTTTAAAAAATTAAAATACCCGTAATACAGTGGCCCCCCTGCTTTTAAAAGGTTTTCCGGGTCGAACAAATTCTTGTCAAGAAAATAAAATATCGTTATCGGAAAAAATTTCCCCCGGAGTTGACGAATTTTTCGCCCCCCCCCCCCGGGCGCTTGGGTGCCTCACCGCGCAGGCGTGGAGAGCCCCCCCGGTTGTTTTCGAAGACAATACCCTCCCGTTTCCCCCAGACTTTTCCCCTTTTAAAAATTTTTTTGGAATTTTTTTTTTTAAAAGGTGCGGCTGTGGCCCATCCCCCCAAAAGAAAGTTCCTAGTGGTACCCTGGGAAATGAAATAAAAACACCGTAGAAATAAAAAAGGGGAAAAAAATCAAATCAGTGGTGGGGGGTTGTGTGATCTTCCAGGTTTTTGAAAAAAACAGGTCCTATGCTTCTATCCTGTTAAAAAAGGAAAAAATTTAAAACAACTTTTTGAAAAAAGGTGTTACTTGAGAAAAAAATAGACCACAAATAATCGAAGAGATTGAGAAGTTGTTGCTGGTTGGATCATGGATAAAGTTGGGGTGAGGGGTTGGAGTCAATTATTTAAAAAAAGGCAAGGTCCATGGATCTTGAAAAGAAAATCCGAAACCATTGATTGTAATGGTAGTGCTTTTAAAAACCAGCAAAGGCTGGTTTGAGATTTTCGTAGTGCCAAAATAATGTGGTAAGGCATGGGGGGGCTGCCAGTTCAGCAAACATGCAGCTGAAAAATTCAAAAAAAAGTTTCAGGACAAAAAAAGACTAAAAAAATTTAAACCTGAAAAAATGTTCAATTGGGGAAACAGGCCTTTTTGGAAGGAAAAAAAACCCAACAGGACCTACATTACTCAGGGGGAAAAAAACACTGCCAGGACACAAGGGCCCATGAAAAAAAGGGGTAACTCTCATGAAAGGAAAATTTCTGGGGGGATTTTAAATTGAAGCCTTTTTTTTGTGTATCCTCGAAAATCCCCGTAAAATTTCCAAAGAAACAAAAAGTTCAAAAAGTTTTGTCTTGTGAGCTAATCAAAGGCCCTGGGGGGGGCCCCCTTTTTTTTGACTGGATCCATGAAGTGTTTGGGGGCCCCCCCGTGGGGGAAAAACCTACAGGAAAAGGGTTTGGACAAAAAGTCCTCTGGACTGGACAATGCTCCTTCCCTCCTCAAAAAAATGGAAAACCCCGGGGAAAAATTCAAATTTATAAAAAAATTCTTGCCTCCTCCCTCCTCTCCTCCGGGGGAGGCCAGCAGGGGTTTTTTTTTCCAAAAAAAAAAAACAAAAAAGGTTTTAAAAAACTTTGAAATGACCTCGGACAGTGGGGGGGCCCCCTTTTTGGGGGGCTGGAAAATCCTTCAATATCCACAGCTGCATAGCCCAAGGGAAATTGGGGGGGGTGACTTCAAAACTTTTTCTCTGTTGGAGACCATTGTGGGGCCCCCTTTTGTCCCCAAAAAGGGTTTTGAAGGGTTTGGGGGTGACCCGCCCTCCCCACCCTTCCCCCTTTTGGACTCTTTGTGGAATTGGGGGAAGTCCCTGGGGGTTTTGGGGGGGATGGAGGGGGCCCCCGGGGGGAAAATAACCTCAAAAAGCTCCGGGGGAAATGGAAGAGCATCAGACCAGTTTGGGGGTATTGATTCCGGGAGAAAAGGGGGAAAGGGAAAGGGGGGAAATGCCTTCTTCCAAGGGGAAGATTGTACAAATGGAAAAAATTTTTAAACTTTTTGAAAATACCCCCCGAAAAAACTCAAACAAAAGCCAAAAGCATGTTCAGTGACCAAACAATGTCCTTCTTCAGGAACATGTTGAAAAAGGGGGAAAAAAAGGGCTTTGGGCGGGTTTTTTTGTTAAAGTATCCATTTACCCCCCAAGTTGGTCCTAGTGGGATTAAAAAACAAAAAAAAAGTAACCCCAGGGAAAAGGGGTTTTTCCAAGTCCTTCTGGGAGGACCCCCCTTCCCCAAAAAATAACCCCCCCCCCTCACTCCCCCCTCCCTCTCTTCCATATTTTCCTAAAAACTTCAATAATGGTAAAAAAAAAAAACTTCATTTTTTACTTACTTTTAAATATACAGCCCCTGTAGTATTTAATGTTTTTGTCATGTAGAAGCAATTTTTTTTAAAAAATATTATTTTTAATATTTTTTTGGGGTTTTTGGAACTTTCCCCGTGGGTCTTGGGGGATATATAGGTCAAAATCTCCTTGTTGGATGGTTAAATTTTTTACAGTAAGTGGGGGAAAAACCCCCAAACCCTCTGTCTGCCTGTAGGTCTAACGTTAGTGGGGGTGCCTATGGGGGTGTGCATGCGTGGGCCTCTGGCGTCAGCTTTCCGTGGCGTCACCCCAAAAAAGGCCAGCTGTATAAAAGGGGAAAAAACACTACACAAGTGTTTTATGATCGAAAACCCGAGGGGTTAATTGTATTTCCATTATTTCTTATGGGAAAAATTTAAAAATTTTTTTTAACATTCCCCTTAAAACAAGCTCCTGGGGATTAAATTTGAATGGAGGGGCCCCGTTTACCCAAAAGCCTCTCACACATTCCCGTCATTCTATTTTTGATCCTTCTGGTTTTTGTATTAAAACCCCCTTTTTTTTTCTATATCTAACAATTGGAAAACCCCCCAATGTTTGGTTGGAGGTTTCACTGTAATTGCATAAATATTTGGGCAGGTCTGTAAATGAAAGGGGCAAAAAAAAAATTTTTAAAAGTGACATTGGCTCTGAAAAAAATGGTTGAAAAACTTGCAAAACCCTAGGTAAAATAGCAATTCAAAATTATTTTTATTTAACTAACCTTTTTTTAATAAAGGGAAAGTACTAAACAAAATGAAGGGTCTGTTTATAAGAAAATTTTGGTTTTTTGCATTTTTTTATCCCCGTCCCGGGAAAAAAGCCGTTTCCCCTGGGGGTTTGGGGTTAAATTTCCCCGGAAATAAAACTTGGTGTTTCTTTATATGTTTTCCCATTTCCCCCATCATTTAAAAGGGGTAAGGGGTTTGGTCACTTGTGGGTTGCATCCGGACAAAATTGCCCAAATTTGAAAAATGTCTGCATAAAAGGCTTTCTATTGGGTAATATGTCTCTACCTTGTTATTACTCAAGAAAAAAAGTTTAAAGATTATAACTAAAAGGTTTTATAAAAAACCATCGTATAAAAAGAACATAAAAAAGGCCTGGACCTTTTCTGACCTGCGGGCGGGTCCATCCCCTGCGACCTGACAGGGTTCCCTCCGGGTAACTCCAGGTAATCAGGTCACTTCCATAAAAGGACCCCATCACCGTCCAAGCAAATCGGTACCACCCCCCCCCGGTTTTTACCCCTTTTTTTAAAACTAAAAAGTCTTGGTTTCATGACGTTGGGGTTTTTCAACTCATCCCCTCTTTCCCCAAACCAGTGTTTTTCCTTACCCTTTCCTGAATCTGAACTTTCCAAACAAAACCATTCTCGGTCCTGTTGGGTGGATATTTTCAGCCAAATTTTCATCCCCTTTTTTATTTTTTTCCCTTTATACCCTCAAAATTTCCCCTAAATTTTCCCTTTCTAAATAGTTGGGCCCCCAGTCTTCCTCATGGGAAGATTTCTGATACATGGGATCAACTTTTTCACCCCCCTCTGTCGTTTTTCCCGTGTATTTATATCCATTCTGTAAAATGGTGCCCCGAACTATCCATAATCAAAAAACCAACCAAGGATTAAAAGAGTTGAAAAACAACCTGGGACTTCTATTATTTCTTTTTTTAAAAAAGGGTTCTTTGCTTTTTTGTGAACATTTATGCCCGTTGCTTTTTTTAGATTACTGTAACGAACTCCTAAATCCTTTCACAACCAGTAGTATTAAATCTCAAATTAGTTTATATGTGGCATGGGTTTTTCCTGCCCCCTTTTGAATTTGCATTTGTGTACATTAAACTGCTTTTCCCTTTCTCCGACCCTGCATCAGTCTATTCAAATTCCTGGGTGCTCTAATGTCCTCATTAGAATGAAATTTGGGTGTCTATTTTGGTGTCATCACAAAATTTTATTTGCTATTTATTCCCTCATCTATGTCATTTTTGAAATTGTGAACAAGGGCCCAAAACTGACCCTGTGGGCAGCGGGCATCCCCATTTGTTTCTCCCCCTTTATGCAAACTCTCTGGCCTTTTGTCAACCATGCCTCTCCCGGAAAAAATTTCTCCTCTTTCCGTGTGCCAAGTTTCCTCAATCCTCTGATGTGGAACTCTATAAAACCCTTTCTAAGTCCATATAAATATCATATTCATTACCATGGCTATCCCCAAACATTAGTGAAAAAAAAATAAATTGAAAAACAGGAAATCCCCCTTAGTAAAACCGTGTTAAGTTTTAATCAATTTTCCTTTCAAGATTATGGGTCAGAATTTCTGATTCCCTAAATTTTCCAAATATGGAGGTAAGGCTTATTGGTCTATAGTTCAAAGCTAAGGATCTTCACATCCTTGTAAAAGGTATTACATTTGCCATTTTCCACTTGTCTGTCTATGCCAGTTTGTAGTGATATATTGAAAAGATTTGCCAAAGGTTTGCTAAGTTCCTCTTTACATTCCTTAAAACTCTTGCAAACAGTTCATCAGGGCCTGGGGATTTGTTAGGTTTTAATTTCTCTTTGTCTGAGGACCATGTCACTAGTTACCCCAATCAAGCATAGTTTATCTTTCTGTTCTACATAATTCATTATTTCTAGAATTTCGCTAGTATCTTCCTGAGTAAAACTGGAGGAAGTAAGTATTGAAAATTTCACACAATCCTTTTCACTGTCAGTGATTTGACCAGAGTTACTCTTAAGTGGGCCTATCTTGTCCCTAATCTTACTTTTGTATACCTGAAAGAACCCTTTTGGGTTAGTCTTGAATCCTTGTGACCTTAGCCTCATAATCCTTTTTGCTTTTCTTATTCCTTTTTTATTCTCTCTTTAATTGAAAATATTGATTTCTTATCTGCCATCCCTCTTTTGGTACACATATGCCTCTCTTTTGACCAATGAGATGTTTTAATCTATTGTTTATCCATTTAGGATCATTTTTGTTAGATCTAATTTTCCTACTCGGAACAAAGTTGTCTGGGCAGCTAGAACTACGCTCTGGAAACGTCATATTGGCAACCAAACCACCTACCTGACCCATAGTCAGGTCATCAAAATTTTAGCCCACCTAGGTAATTTCTCAGCCTCATGAAGTCAGCTAAGTGAAAGTCTGGAACAGAGACTTGATTGCAGTTATCTGGGTAATTCCATGATACAGTGGACCCTCAGTTTTCGTTGAAAATTCTTTCCAGAATGCTGTTTGAGTGCTGTTACCGACGAATTTGTTCCCATAAGGACAAATGTAAATTAGATTAGTCATTTCAGACTCCCAAAAATACACTTACAAGCACTTACGAAAATACACTTACATAATTGTTCGAGTTTGGAGGTGAACGAAACCAGGTCCACTGTATATTGAAACTAAGTAATTTGTGATCCTTTCCCCAGCTCTTCAGTAACCTCAAGATTATTAATTAGTG
This sequence comes from Cherax destructor, assembly GCA_009830355.1. Lineage (NCBI taxonomy): Eukaryota > Metazoa > Arthropoda > Malacostraca > Decapoda > Parastacidae > Cherax > Cherax destructor. The sequence goes on from WNWK01052905.1 coordinate 6,737, forward strand.
ATTCTTTGTTGGCAAGAACCAAATCAAGCAAGTTTGTTTCCTCTAGTTGGTTCTGTCACAAACTGTTTTAAAAAACAATCCTGAACCGTATCAAGAAAATCACCAGACTCGAGATTTCAATCAATTTGGATAAAGTTAAAATCTCCCATTAACACAACATTTTCATACTAGACGCCTTATGAATTTTGTCCATAGCAGCTTACTGCACTTCCTATCCAGGCTTGGGGCCTGTAAATAACACCAAAAATTTAAATTTTTTCATGACCCTCGAGAAACTGTAGCCAAACAGATTCTGTGTCTGATGTTTCTAATCTTATATCTTGTCTAACACAACAATTTAAATTATCTCTGACATACATCGCCACTCCACCACCCTTCCTGTTGACCCTATCAGTGTGGAATAGTTTATAACCCTGTATGTTGCACTCAGAAGGCATTTCTCTATCTTTAAGGTTGAACCAGGTCTCTGTTACAGCAATAATATCTATATTACCTGCACTTGCAAGTAATCTTGGCTCATCTATCTTATTTCTTAGACTCCTACTATTTGTATAGTAAACCTTAAGGAGCTAGTCACTCATTGCCCTCTACTATCTCTGTTTGTTGATCAATTGCTTTGCCTTTACTAGCAACTTTATTTTGAATACAGTGGACCCCGGTTAACGAAAAACTTCATCCCAGAAGCCTGCTCAAGTGCCATTACGAGCGAATTTACTTCCTTAAGAAATAATGTCACGTAGGTTAGTCTTTCAGACCCCCAAAAATACACTTCCACAAGCACTTATAATATTATACTTACATAATTGTCGATTTCCGGGTGTTCGTTAACCAGGGTCCACTGAGGTATCATGGTAATATCTGCTGTTTCCAACCCAAATACTACAGCCTGATTGTTTCCACAAACACCCATACCTCTATAATCTATCAGTTTAAAGTCCTAGATAAGTCTCCAATGACCCCTCAATCGAATCGGCTAATGCAACCACTCTAGCCCCAGAGAGATGAACCCCATCCCTTGCATACATATCACGTTTGCCATAGAATTTGTCCCAGTTATCAATAAATGGGATTGCAAGTTCCTTGCAGTACCTGTCTAGCCAGCAATTTATACCAATTGCCCTAGACATCCATTCATTACCCACTCCCTTTCTAGGCAAAATGATACATATGACTGGGATCCCTCCCTAGACCTGACTACTTCAATGGCTGACCTGTACTTATCTAGTAGCTCCTGTCTCCTGCCCTTCCCAATGTCATTTCCACCAGCACTAAGATAATGGGCTTGTTCCCATTACCTGACATAATATTATCCAACCTGCTGACTATGTCACCAACTACCAGCTCCTGGGAGGCACACCCTCTGTCTGACCTTCCTATCTCTGTTACAAAAAGCAGTCCATATATCTTACCTGAGAGTCTCCCACAATCAGAATATTCTTACCTTGATTAGCAGGGGAGTCAGTGGTACCTTTAACCTCACTGACTACTGAAGTACACTCGTCCAGGAGAACAGAGAATCGATTTCCTACCCTCTCACGGGGGAAAAGTATGAGCAACAGTTTATTTTGGCCCGAACAAGTACAATTACCTTTGGTAAATTAACTAGGATAACCCCCCCCCCAAAAAAAAAAAAATGATATTTTCCGCACCTGAAAACGGGTTTGGGTTTAAAGGCAAGTAGCCCCCAATTCTTGGATCTGGTCACAGCGTTGGGGACACTCGGTAAAGGGCCTTGGAAAATGGGAAACACCAAAGCCATAAAGGGCCCCAAAACTGAGAAATGTAAAAGGGGATAGTATAAGTTAATCCTTTTATTTCCTTTTACAAAAAATAGAATCTTCTTTTGGGGAAAAAGGAAAACACGGGTTTTTACAAGGTAAAAAAAGAGGCCAGGTGCCCCACGGCATTTAATAGTGAAAATTCTTCCCTGCTGAATGAAAAATCCCTCCAAAACCTCAACCCTTCCTTGGGAATTTTTGGGTTTAGATTCAAATAAGTAAAAGAGAAAAGGGGGGAAAACTTACCATGACGTTTGAAACGGGGGTAAATAAAAAAAAACAACAGAAATAAGGTTTGGGAAGGTTTTAAACCCCCTCAATTTATATTATTGTTTTATTAAATCATTTTTATAAACCCAGTATGACATCAGTGTTTTATTAAATTGATTTTATATTTTTATTTTGATATTGCTTTTTAAAGCTATTTCCACACAATATTTTAGTTTAAAAATTACAATGTGTTTTAATAAAATTTTATTGGGAATTTTTCAAGAAAAAGGTTTGGTGCCTCATTATAGTTTAAATTTTAAAATTTAATTTTTTTTCAATATTGTTTTATATTAATTTACCTCATGGGGATACGCCTCTGGAAATATTCTGGGAAATAAAAAAATAAAAAATTATGAACAATTTTTATTAAATTATTTTTCCCTTTTCCATTTTTAAAACAATGATTTATCTCCATCTATAATTATATTTACTTAATAAGAAAGGGGGAAAGGGTTTTGTGAGGTGGGGGTGGGGCGGGGCGGCGCCTCTGTGATCTTGCCCCAGCCATGGTTTAAACTCTTACTTTTTTATAATATAACTCATCATTATCTACACAACAAACATAAAAAACCACTTCTACCAGTCCCAAAAAATTTTTACCAAGTGTTTTATCTACTTTTTCCCCGAAACGGTTGACTTTTTAGGAAAATAAAAAAATATTAGTATGTGGTTTTGTGGGCAGCAGTGCCTTATTGGCTATGGTTTAAAAAAGCTTTAAAAAAAATGGCCTCGGGTGATACAGTAGTGTGTTTTAAAAGCTCTCCACATTTGACAATGGTGCCTGGTTTTCATTTAAATTTTCCCTCCTGTAAAAAGGGGCAATCAGAAAAATGGCATATGCCAGTGTTGTGAGGGGGAATGAATGCCCCCTTAAAAATAAGTGGGAAATCCATATCCAAAACTCAAGGGGGGTTTGTACGCTCTTGTGGTTTAAATAAGTGGCTGCTTGATGCTGGCGTGAAAGGTATTAAAAAGTGCCATTCGTGTGATGAGCGAGAGGAGGGAGTGCTGGAAAAAAATGGAAGAAACTGAAGTGTTAGTGTGTGCTGCTGGTACATAAAAAGGAAAGTTCGTATGTGGTAACAATCATCGTAAACATGGGTATTTAAAATGCAATGCATTACAACATGGGTTAAATGGTGAAGCCCAAGGGGACTGCTCTCAAATGTCAAAAATTTTAATAAAAATGTTTTGATGCTGGGGGGTGTATGAGTACGGGGGTGGGATGTTTGTTTTGGGGTAATTTTGTGTGTATGTACTCCCTTTAATTGTGGTTAGGGGCGTTATAGCTCCCGGGCCCCTCTTCCCGGTCCTACTAGGTCACTTCCGCTCCAGTCCGGTTGTATGTGTGGTTGTTATGGGGGGTGTGTTTTGTGGGGGTGTGTATGTGCTGGGTTTGTATAGTGCTGGTGTGTGTATGTCTTGGGGGTGTGTGTATAGTGCTGGGTGTGTGTGTATAGTGCTGGGGTGTGTGTGTATAGTGCTGGTGTGTGTGTTAAGTGCTGGTGTGGGTATAGTGCTGGTGTGTGTTAATGTGGGTGTGTGTGTATAGTCTGGGTGTGTGTGTGTATAGTGTTTTTGGGGTGTGTATAGGCTGGTGTGTGTGTATAGGGCGGGGTGTGTGTATAGGGCTGGGGGGTGTGTATAGGGCTGGTGTGTGTATAGTTGGTTGTGTGTTGGTGCTCGTTTGTGTACTCGCTTATAGTATGTGGTTGCAGGGGCATGGGGGGTGCTGGTTGTTTTTGTGTTGTGCTGGTTGTGTGGGTGTTGTGCTGGTTGTGTGGGTGTTGTGCTGGTTGTGTGTAGTGTGGTGCTGGTTGTGTGCGTGTAGTGTGGTGCTGGCATTTGTGTGCGTGTAGTGTGGTGCTGGCATTTGTTGCGTGTAGTGTGGTGCTGGCATTTGTGTGCGGGTAGTGTGGTACTGGCATTTGTGTGCGTGTAGTGTGGTGCTGGCATTTGTGTGCGTGTAGTGTGGTGCTGGCATTTGTGTGCGTGTAATTGTGGTGCTGGCATTTTGTGTGCGTGTAGTGTGGTGCTGGCATTTGTGTGCGTGTAGTGTGGTGCTGGCATTTGTGCGTGTAGTGTGGTGCTGGCATTTGTGTGCGTGTGTGTGGTGCTGGCATTTGTGTGCGTGTGTGTGGTGCTGGCATTTGTGTGTGTGTGTGGTGCTGGCATTTGTGTGCGTGTAGTGTGGTGCTGGCATTTGTGTGCGTGTAGTGTGGTGCTGGCATTTGTGTGCGTGTATTGGTGCTGGCATTTGTGTGCGTGTAGTGTGGTGCTGGCATTTTGTGCGTGGGGTGGTGCTGGCATTTGTGTGCGTGAGTGTGGTGCTGGCATTTGTGTGCGTGCGTGTGGTGCTGGATTTTGTGCGTTAGTGTGGTGCTGGCATTTGTGTGCGTGTAGTGTGGTGCTGGCATTTTTGTGCGTGTAGTGTGGTGCTGGCATTTTTTGCGTGTAGTGTGGTGCTGGCATTTTGTGCGTGTAGTGTGGTGCTGGCATTTTGTGCGTGTAATGTGGTGCTGGCATTTGTGTGCGTGTAGTGTGGTGCTGGCATTTGTGTGCGTGTAGTGTGGTGCTGGCATTTGTGTGCGTGTAGTGTGGTGCTGGCATTTGTGTGCGTGTAGTGTGGTGCTGGCATTTGTGTGCGGTAGTGTGGTGCTGGCATTTTGTGCGTGTAGTTGGTGCTGGCATTTTGTGCGTGTAGTTGGTGCTGGCATTTGTGTGCGTGGTGTGGTGCTGGCATTTGTTGCGTGTGGGGTGGTGCTGGCATTTGTGTGCGTGTGGTGGTGCTGGCATTTGTGTGCGTGTAGTGTGGTTGGGATTTGTGTGGGGTGTAGTGTGGTGCTGGCATTTGTGTGCGTGTAGTGTGGTGCTGGCATTTGTGTGCGTGTAGTGTGGGGCTGGCATTTGTGTGCGTGTAGTGTGGTGCTGGCATTTGTGTGCGTGTAGTGTGGTGCTGGCATTTTTGTGCGTGTAGTGTGGTGCTGGCATTTTGTGCGTGTAGTTGGTGCTGGCATTTGTGTGCGTGTAGTGTGGTGCTGGCATTTGTGTGCGTGTAGTGTGGTGCTGGCATTTGTGTGCGTGTAGTGTGGTGCTGGCATTTGTGTGCGTGTAGTGTGGTGCTGGCATTTGTGTGCGTGTAGTGTGGTGCTGGCATTTGTACTCGCCTAGTGTACTCACCTAATTGTGGTTGCAGGGGTCGATACTCGCTCCTGGCCCCCCTCTTCCTGTCTGCTCTGGGTCTCTGCTCT
>WNWK01052906.1:0-12034 GCA_009830355.1 Cherax destructor
CATGTCTGGACCTCTATTATGTTGTGATCTGAGTATATTGTTTTTGATATGATGACATTTCGTATCAGATCATCATTGTTTGTGAAGATGAGGTCCAGCGTATTCTCTAATCTTGTGGGCTCCACTATTTGCTGGTTTAAGGTGAATTTGTTGCAGAGATTTAAAAGTTCATGCATGTGTGAATTTTCATCTGAGCTGCCTCCTGGTGTTATCTCCGCTACCACATTGTTTGCAATGTTCCTCCATTTTAGGTGCCTGAGGTTGAAATCCCCCAGTAGCAAGATGTTGGGGGCAGGAGCTGGAAGATTTTCCAGACAGTGGTCAATTTTCAGAAGCTGTTCCTGGAATTGTTGGGACGTTGCATCCGGGGGCTTGTAGACAACCACGATGACCAGGTTTTGATTCTCGACCTTTATTGCTAATACTTCAACTACATCATTTGAGGCATTTAGTAGTTCTGAACATATAAGTGACTCTGTGATATACAGGCCAACCCCCCCTTTTTGCCTGTTCACTCTGTCACACCTGTATAGGTTGTAGCCCGGGATCCATATTTCATTGTCCAAGTGATCTCTTATGTGGGTCTCAGTGAAATGAATGTAGTTGGATTGGTGGTATTGGTGGTATGGGGGGGGGTCTTTTTTTCCTGGCTCTAATATCTGTTGTAATGGAGTGGAGGCCACTGACTGTGATTCCACTCAGAAATGATTGCAGTTGGTGTACAATTTCTGTCATTTCCTGCCAGCTTTTTTCCTTCCTGGCACTAAAAAACCTCTCTCTCCGGAGTAGCTGTGGCTACCCTGATTTTGCCATGGTCTGGATGTTCTGTGTCGCCTCGTACCCTTTAGGTGGTATGCCTGGCAATATAAGTTATAGCACTGTCTTTCCTGAATTAATGTGTGGCACATTTCAGGGTGGAAAAACTTACAGGACGGGAGGTTGCATTTGCCTGTTTTCATATGGGAACGGCATTTTCTGGGGTGATCATAATTGCATGTCCCATCTGATTTCCCAGATTTTCCATGCCTGCAGATACCAATTAAACATTAGTTTCCCATAATATTCGCATTAATAAAGTCTTTTAGGTACTATGTATTCCTAATGTTTGCACAAAAACTTCTTAAGTTATCCCTAATAATTGCATACAGATTTCTTCTTTAGTTTTCCCTAAAGTTTGCATACAAATTTCTTTAGTTATCCCTAATGTTTGCATACACATTTCTTCTTTAGTTATACCTAAAGTTTGCATGCAGAATTCTTCAGTTATCCCCCATGTTTATATACAGTATTTTCTTCAGTTATCCCTCGGCGAAGAGACGGGGCCAGGAGCTGTGAATCGACCCCTGCAACCACACATAGATGAGCACATACACAGTGCCTCTGAGATATTTTAACCTTCGCTGTTAAAGAAGACATTACGCTGGCTTCCCGGTCTGCAAGACGCCAGAGTAGCCAGCGTAATGTCCCAGTCATATAACCAAAACTTTGATCACTTATCCCATCAGAATAATAATTATTCCCACTGTTCACATAACAAGATAAGTCAGACATATATTCCGTCTTTTCCGAAAAAAAAAGATTTTCCACCTGTTTGGGGTAAAATAATTGAAAATCAGGTGTGTGGTTGGTTCAGCAGTGAACGCTGGGAATGTTTCCCTGGTCAACAAACGCGCTTTGTTTGTTTACATTGGATGGTAAACTCTAACATTTCTGGCATGTTGCCTCCCAGTGCTGCTTCCTGCCTTGATTTACCAGTCTAAACACTACACCTTAGTACGACTTAACAACCTTCTTACTGCCATCACTACTTCGCTTATTGCAACTAATAATTTATTTATTAACAACACGGTGAAACATGACATTATAAAGCTCTAAACAGAGTGAAACATGACATGGTAAAGCTCTAAACAGAATGAAACATGACATTATATTATTATTATAACCAAAAGAAGCGCTAAAGCACAAGGGTCATACAGCACAGCAGGGCAGGGCAGGATGCAGGGAGAATGGGTAGTAAGAGGGAGAGGGATGATCAGTAGGTTATGGAGTGCAGCGGGGCAGTGGATAGTGCAGGGATAGAGGGTGGCAAGAGATTGAGGTAGAAGGGACTGAGGGGAGTGCTAGAGGCATAATCTTCAGAGTTTGTCTAGTAAATCAGTTGCTGTCAAAAAAATCAATGAGAGAGTCAGGATTAAAGGAGGGTCCATCAGCAAGAAGGGAAGGTAAAGAAAGGGCAGCAGAGCGAAGACGACGTTGGAGGTAAATTCTGCGTGCTCGTTGATAGAGTGGGCAGTTCAACAGAATATGGCGACCAGATACTGGAACCTGACAATGCTCACAGAGAGGGACAGGGAGCCTCTCCATGAGATACCCGTGAGTAAGACGAGTGTGATCGACGCGAAGACGGGAGAGTGTAGTCTCCCAACCTCGACATTGGTGACAAGAAGAAGGCCAGAAACCTATACTCGGTTTAATAGAATGAAATTTGTCATGTAGCAGGTCAGACGAACGTTGTTGCCAACGGGTGCGAAGGTGGGTAGCAATGACAGCAAAATAGTCCGTGAATGGAACACCTCTATATGAAACTGGAAAGTCATGTACTGCTGACCGCGCAACAGTGTCTGCCTGTTCAGTCTGCCTGTTCATTGCCCTATACGTCAACATGACAAGGGACCCAACATAAAAACAATATCTTTGTGTTTGCTAGAGATACGGCGTAACCAAAGTTGGATACGAAGAACTAGGGGGTGAGGTGTATCAAATTTTCGGATAGCCTGTAAAGCATTAAGGGAGTCTGAAACGACCACAAATGGTGACACAGGCATAGATGCAATACGAATAAGTGCTACAAGAATATCATACAATTCAGCCGTAAAAATGCTAGCCGAGGATAATAGATGCCCTCGCACGACGCTGTCCGGTGTACACTGCCATCGGTGTACACTGCGATGACATGGGACTTAGTTAGTTTAATATCTTAATTATGCACCCCATACCCATCCTGTGGGCGGTAGTCAAAAGATTACAGAGGTACATAATGGGTCCAGGGACTGGGCCCCATGAGAGCGAAAGTGGTCTAGAAAAAGGGAGCGAGAAGCCGCCGTAGGCAGTTGGGACATGACATGAAGCTCTAAACATTGAAACATGACATGATAAAGCTCTAAACAGAATGAAACATGCCATGATAAAGCTTTAAACAGAGTGAAACACGACATGATAAAGCTCTAGAGTTAAATATAGCATGATAAAGCTCTAAATAGTGAAACATGACACGATAAAGCTCTAAACAGTGAAACATGACATAATAAAGCTCTAGAGTGAAATATAACATGATAAAGCTCTAAACAGTGAAATATGGTACGATGAAACACAGAGTGAAACATGACATAATAAAGCGTGTCCTATATTTATTAAAGCTAGTTCTACAGCCTCTCTTGTCTTCGTTATTATTATTATTAATATTATTATTATTATTATTATTATTATTATTATTATTATTATTATTATTATTATTATTATTATTATTATTATTATTATTATTATTGTCTGATGGTCAACATTCAGATGCATCTCCAGTCTGTGGCTAAGTGCATACAGCTGATGTTCCTTTCTGTCTGTCAGGTCATCTTGTTCACAAACACTGCCTTCAGTTTATCAGTGAAGCCAATGTTAAGAGCTGTCTGTCAGCTCCTAACAGAGTACATGCTGGTGAAAGACTCTTAATTAGAGGAATTGAAGCTATTCTTTTCTTCTCTGATTGCCTCCTACACCCAAGCGAGACTTCTCTACGTCTCACCCTGCCCAAGATGCCACCCACAACAGTCAGATAACACCCAGGTACCTATTTACTGCTAGGTGACAGCAGCAGTAAGGTGACTGGCCCATACGTCTCACCCTGCCCAGGATGGCACTCACAACAGTCACATAACACCCAGGTACCTATTTACTGCTAGGTGAAAGCAGCATTAAGGTGACTTGCCCATACGTCTCACCCTGTCCAGGATGCCACCCACACCAGTCACTTATGAGCCTCAATATAAACACTTGGTCTATACATCCCCTAGACTACCTAAAACCTGGTATGTTCCTCTGCACTCCGACTTTCCCATACATTATACCTGGTATTGCCTCTCCCATACATTATACCTGGTATTGCCTCTCCCATACATTATACCTGGTATTGCCTCTCCCATACATTATACCTGGTATTGCCTCTCCCATACATTATACCTGGTATTGCCTCTCCCATACATTATACCTGGTATTGCTTCTCCCATACATTATACCTGGTATTGCCTCTCCCATACATTATACCTGGTATTGCCTCTCTCATACATTATACCTGGTATTTCCTCTCCCATACGATATACCTGGTATTGCTTCTCCCATACATTATACCTGGTATTGCCTCTTCCATACATTATACCTGGTATTGCTTCTCCCATACATTATACCTGGTATTGCCTCTCCCATACATTATACCTGGTATTGCCTCTCTCATACATTATACCTGGTATTGCCTCTCCCATACATTATACCTGGTATTGCCTCTCCCATACATTATACCTGGTTTTGCCTCTCTCATACATTATACATGGTATTGCCGCTCCCATACATTATACCTGGTATTGCCTCTCCCATATATTATACCTGGTATTGCCTCTCCCATATATTATACTTGGTATTGCCTCTCCCATACATTATACCTGGTATTGCCTCTCCCATACATTATACCTGGTATTGCCTCTCCCATACATTATACCTGGTATTGCCTCTCCCATACATTATACATGGTATTGCCTCTCCCATACATTATACCTGGTATTGAATCTCCAATACATTATACCTGCTTTTGCCTCTCCCATACATTATACCTGGTATTGCCTCTCTCATACATTATACCTGGTATTGCCTCTCCCATACATTATACCTGGTATTGCCTCTCCCATACATTATACCTGGTATTGCCTCTCTCATACATTATACCTGGTATTGCCTCTCCCATACATTATACCTGGTATTGCCTCTCCCATACATTATACCTGGTATTGCCTCTCTCATACATTATACCTGGTATTGCCTCTCCCATACATTATACCTGGTATTGCCTCTCCCATACATTATACCTGGTTTTGCTTCTCCCATACATTATACCTGGTATTGCCTCTCATACATTATACCTGCTATTGCCTCTCTCATACATTATATCTGGTATTGCCTCTCCCATACATTATACCTGCTATTGCCTCTCCCACACATTATACCTGGTATTGCCTCTCCCATACATTATACCTGCTATTGCCTCTCTCATACATTATACCTGGTATTGCCTCTCTCATACATTATACCTGGTATTGCCACTCCCATACATTATACCTGGTATTACCTCTCATACATTAAACCTGGTATTGCCTCTCCCATACATTATACCTGATATTGCCTCTCCCATATATTATACCTGATATTGCCTCTCCCATACATTATACCTGGTATTGCCTCTCCCATACAATATACCTGCTATTGCCTCTCTCATACATTATACCTGGTATTGCCTCTCCCATACATTATACCTGGTATTGCTTCTCCCATACATTATACCTGGTATTGCCTCTCCCATACATTATACCTGCTATTGCCTCTCTCATACATTATACCTGGTATTGCCTCTCCCATACATTATACCTGGTATTGCCTCTCTCATACATTATACCTGGTATTGCCTCTCCCAATCATTATACCAGGTATTGCCTCTCCCATACATTATACTTGGTATTGCTTCTCCCATACATTATACCTGGTATTGCCTCTCCCACACATTATACCTGCTATTGCCTCTCTCATACATTATACCTGGTACTGCCTCTCCCATACATTATACCTGGTATTGCCTCTCTCATACATTATACCTGGTATTGCCTCTCCCATACATTATAACAGGTATTGCCTCTCCCATACATTATACCTGGTATTGCCTCTCCCATACATTATACCTGGTATTGCCTCTCTCATACATTATACCTGGTATTGCCTCTCCCATACATTATACCAGGTATTGCCTCTCCCATACATTATACTTGGTATTGCCTCTCCCATACATTATACCAGGTATTGCCTCTCCCATACATTATACCTGGTATTGCCTCTCCCATACATTATACCTGGTATTGCCTATCTCATACATTATACCTGGTATTGTCTCTCCCATATATTATACCAGGTATTGCCTCTCCCATACATTATACTTGGTATTGCTTCTCCCATACATTATACCTGGTATTGCCTCTACCATACATTATACCTGGTATTGCCTCTCCCATACATTATACCTGGTACTGCCTCTCCCATACATTATACCTGGTATTGCCTCTCTCATACATTATACCTGGTATTGCCTCTCCCATACATTATACCAGGTGTTGCTTCTCCCCATACATTAGTATGGTTTGCCTCTCCCATACATTATACCTGGTTTGCCTCTCTCATACATTATACCTGGTAAAAATACAGAAATATTTTTCACTCCAGCGAAGGCTGCGCAGACCACCTAACCGACATTAGTACAAATCCCATAGATTTCCGAAAAAAATGGCCAACATGCCCACTCCTCCAGCACCTGGACCAGATTCATGGAATGCTTTGTTTATAAAGCAGTGCAAAGTCCTTTGTAAGAGCCCTTGGTATTCTGTGGAGAAAGAGCTTAGATCTAGGTGAAATTCCAGAGGCCTTAAAGGTGCAGACATAGCTCCTTTGCATAAGGGGTAGTAGAGCACTAGCTAAAAATTACAGACCAGTAGCCCTCACTTCTCACATCATAAAAATCTTTGAAAGAGTGATGAGACGGCAGATTACAAAGTTCATGGACCAGCACAACCAACATAACCCGAACCAGCATGGCTTTAGGCGGGTCGATCATGCCTGTCACAGCTGCTGAACCATTATGACAAATTACGGAGGCATTGGAGGACGACCAAAACGCAGATGTGATTTCACAGATTTTGCAAAGGCGTTTGACAAATGCGATCATGGAGTGATAGCGCACAAAATGAGGGCCTTAGGCATTACGGGGAAGGTAGGCAGATGGATTTTGAGTTCCTAACACAAAGAACACAAAAGTAGTAGTGAACAGGGCAAGATCCAGCATCAGCGAGGTCAAAGCTCAGTGCCCAAGGCACTGTCCTGCACCTCTGCTGTTTCTCATCCTCATAGCAGACATAGATAAAAACACCCAGCACACTTTTGTATCATCATTTGCAGATGACACTAAAATAAGCATGAAAGTCACTACGGTAGAGGACACTGAAAAATTACAGGAGGACATAAGCAGGGTCTTCCAATGGGCAGTGGAGAACAACATGACGTTCAATGGTGATAAGTTTCAGCTGCTTAGGTATGGAAAAATGAAGAACTCAAAGGAACACTATATACAAAACGCAAGAGGTCACCACATAGAACGAAAGGAACACGTAAAGGACTTGGGAATAATTATGTCTGCTGATCTGTCGTTTAAAGACCATAACAAGACAAAGATCACAACAGCCAGGAAGATGACGGGGTGGGTATTGAGAACTTTCAAAACAAGGAAATAATGCCGATGGTGACACTATTCAAATCGCTAGTGCTCCCTCACTTAGAATACTGCTCAGTGCTGACGGCCCCGTTCAGGGCAGGAGAAATAGCAGAGCTGGAACAAATCCAGAGATCGTTTACGGCTCACATTGAGCCAATGAAACATCTAAATTATTGGGAACGCCTTCAAGTCTTGAACATGTACTCATTGGAGCGGAGGAGAGAGAGATACATGATAATATATACATGGAAAGTACTTGAGGGCCTGGTCCCAAATCTGCACACTGCCATAACAACATACTGGAGTGAGAGATATGGGAGAAAGTGTAAAATAAACCCAGTGAGGAGCAGGGGTGCGGTGGGGACAATACGGAAGCACTGTATTAACATCCGGGGTCCCAGACTATTCAACATCTTACCAGAAGATATCCGAAACACGGCTGGAACCAGTGTAGAAGCCTTCAAGAGGAAACTGGACAAATATCTTCACCAGGTGCCAGATGAACCAGGCTGTGATGGATATGTGGGGCAGCGGGCCTCCAGCAGCAACAGCCTGGTTGACCAGGCAAGCACCAGACGAGCCTGGCCCATGGCCGGGCTCAGTGAGTAGATACTCTCGAAACTCTTCAAAGGTTGCCTCTCCCATACATTATACCTGGTATTGCCTCTCTCAAACATTATACCTGGTATTGCCTCTCCCATACATTATACCTGGTATTGCCTCTCCATACATTATACCTGGTATTGCCTCTCCCATACATTATACCTGGTATTGCCTCTCCCATACATTATACCTGGTGTTGCCTCTCCCATACATTATGCCTGGTGTTTCCTCTCCATACATTATGCCTGGTATTGGATCTCCATACATTATCCTGGGGTTGCCTCTCCATACATTATACCTGGTGTTGCCTTTCATACATTATCCTGGTGTTGCCTCTCCATACATTATACCTGGTTGCCTCTCCATACATTATACCTGGTGTTGCTTCTCATACATTATGCCTGGTGTTGCCTCTCCCATACATTATACCTGGTGTTGCCTCTCCCATACATTATACCTGGTATTGCCTCTCTCATACATTATACCTGGTTGCCTCTCCATACATTATACCTGGTATTGCCTCTCTCATACATTATACCTGGTGTTGCTTCTCCATACATTATACCTGGTGTTGCCTCTCATACATTATACCTGCTATTGCCTCTCTCATACATTATATCTGGTTTGCCTCTCCATACATTATACCTGCTATTGCCTCTCCCATACATTATACCTGGTTTGCCTCTCCCATACATTATACCTGCTATTGTCTCTCATACATTATACCTGGTTGCCTCTCTCATATATTATACCTGGTGTTGCCTCTCCATACATTATGCCTGGTGTTGCCTCTCCCATACATTATACCTGGTATTACCTCTCATACATTAAACCTGGTGTTGCCTCTCCCATACATTATACCTGGTTTGCCTCTCCATATATTATACCTGGTTTGCTCTCCATACATTATACCTGGTTTGCCTCTCCCATACAATATACCTGCTATTGCCTCTCTCATACATTATGCCTGTATTACTCTCCATACATTATACCTGGTGTTGCTTCTCCATACATTATACCTGGTTTGCCTCTCCATACATTATACCTGTTGCCTCTCCATACATTATACCTGGTGTTGCCTCTCCATACATTATACCTGGTTGCTCTCTCATACATTATACCTGGTATTGCCTCTCCATACATTATACCTGGTTTGCCTCATCTCATACATTATACCAGGTGTTGCCTCTCCATGCATTATACCTGGTGTTGCCTCCCATACATTATACCTGGTGTTGCCTCTCCATACATTATACCTGGTTGCCTCTCCCATACATTATACCTGGTGTGCCTCTCATACATTATACCTGGTTTGCCTCTCCATACATTATACCTGGTGTTGCCTCTCCCATACATTATGCTTGGTTTGCTTCCCATACATTATCCTGTGTTGCCTCTCCATACATTATCCTGGTTTGCCTCTCCATACATTATACCTGGTGCTGCCTCTCCATACATTATACCTGGTTTGCCTCTCATACATTATACCTGGTGTTGCCTTCTCCATACGATTATACCAGGTGTTGCCTCTTTCATACATTATCCTGGTGTTGCCTCTCCATACATTATACCTGGTTGCCTCTCTCATACATTATACCTGGTTTGCTCTCCATACATTATACCAGTGTTGCTCTCCCATACATTATACTTGGTTGCTTCTCCATACATTATACCTGTGTGCCTCTACCATACATTATACCTGGTGTTGCCTCTCCATACATTATACCTGGTATGCCTCTCCATACATTATACCTGGTGTGCCTCTCTCATACATTATGCCTGGTGTTGCCTCTGTTATACAGTTATACCAGGTGTTGCCTCTCCCATACATTATGCCTGGTGTTGCCTCTCCATACATTATGCCTGGTGTTGCCTCTCCATACATTATCCTGGTTTGCCTCTCCATACATTATGCCTGGTGTGCCTCTCCATACATTATACCTGCTATTGCCTCTCCATACATTATACCTGGTATTGCCTGTCTCATACATTATACCTGGTATTGCCTCTCCTATACATTATACCTGCAAGATATCCGAAACACGGCTGGAACCAGTGTAGAAGCCTTCAAGAGGAAACTGGACAAATATCTTCACCAGGTGCCAGATCAACCAGGCTGTGATGGATATGTGGGGCAGCGGGCCTCCAGCAGCAACAGCCTGGTTGACCAGGCAAGCACCAGACGAGCCTGGCCCATGCCGGGCTCAGAGAGTAGATACTCTCGAAACTCTTCAGAGGTATATCAAAGGTATATTGCCTCTCCCATACATTATACCTGGTATTGCCTCTCTCATACATTATACCTGGTTTGCCTCTCCCATACATTATACCAGGTATTGCCTTCCCATACATTATACATGGTGTTGCCTCTCCCATACATTATGCCTGGTTGCTCTCTCATACATTATGCCTGGTGTTCTCTCCATACGTTACCAGGATTGCCTCTCCCATACATTATGCTTGGTGTGCTTCTCCTTACATTATACCTGGTTTGCCTCTACCATACATTATACCTGGTGTTGCCTCTCCCATACATTATACCTGGTGCTGCCTCTCCATACATTATACCTGGTTTGCTCTCTCATACATTATACCTGGTGTTGCCTCTCCCATACTTATACCAGTGATGCTTATCTCATACATTATACCTGGTTGCTCTCCCATACATTATACCGGTATTGCCTCTCCCATACGATTATACCTGGTTTGCTCTCCATACTTATCACTGGTTTGCTCTCCCATACATTATACCTGGTGTTATCTCCATACATTATCCTGGTGTTGCCTCTCCATACGATTATACCTGTCTGCTCTCCATATTTAACTATGTTATCTCCATACATTATACCTGTTTATCTCCATACATTATACCTGTATTATCTCCCATACATTATCCTGCTATGTTGCATCTCCCATACATTATACCTGGTATGCTCTTCATCATTACCATACTTATATCTGGTTTGCTTCTCCCATACATTTACCTGGTATTGCCTCTCCCATACATTATACCTGGTGTCTACTTATAGGTATGCTCCCATACTTATACCTGGTGTTCTCTCCATACGATTATACCTGGTTTGCCTCTCCATCATTTATGCCTGATTGCCTCTCCCATACATTATCCTGGTAGTTGCTCTCCATACATTATACCTGGTGTTTCTCCATACATTATACCTTTGCTCTCCATACATTATCCTGTTGCCTCTCCATACATTATACCTGTTTGCCTCTCCCATACATTATACCTGGTATTGTCCTCTCCATACATTATACCTGTATTGCTCTCCATACATTATACCTGGTATTGCCTCTCCCATACATTATACCTGGTATTTTTTCTCCATACATTATCCTGGTGTTGCCTCTCCATACATTATACCTGGTATTGCTCTCCCATACATTATACCTGGTTGCCTCTCCATACATTATCCTGGTGTTGCCTCCCATACATTATACCTGGTGTTGCCTCTCCCATACATTATACCTGGTGTTGCCTCTCCATACATTATACCTGGTGTTGCTCTCCCATACATTATACCTGGTTTGCCTCTCCATACATTATACCTGGTGCTTCTCTCATACATTATACCTGGTGTTGCCTCTCCATACATTATACCTGGTGTTGCCTCTCCCATACATTATCCTGGTGTTGCTCTCCCATACATTATGCCTGGTTTGCCTCTCCATACAGTTATACCTGGTTTGCCTCTCCATACATTATACCGATTGCCTCTCCATACATTATGCCTGGTGTTCCTCTCCATACATTATGCCTGGTGTTGCTCTCCATACATTATAGCCTGTGTTGCATCTCCCCTACATTATGCCTGGTGTTATCTCCCATACGTTATGCCTGGTGTT
>WNWK01052907.1:0-12034 GCA_009830355.1 Cherax destructor
TGAGATCAAGAGGAGACAGGGTTTTGGAGAGGATGTGTGGGATGGGTGAGACTGTGTTAGGGAGGGGGTGTAAAAGACGTGTGAATGGTAGAATGGGAGACAGGATAAGATGGACAGAGGTTTGCGAAGGGATGTCCACTGCCAGTGTTTATTTTGTATGCAGGATCCGTTCTATAGACTGGTAGGGTTGGGATAGAAAACGAGAGAAATGATTCATTGAATAGAGGTGGGGTGCAAAAATCACATTATATGTAGATGACACAACTGTTTTTAAGTAGTGAGGAGGGTTTACGTAATGTGGGACGATAATGGAGTGTTTGGAGGGCTACTGGTATGAGAGTAAATTGTGCCAAATCAAAGTTATTGGAGGTGGGTGGTGGGGGGGGGGAAGATGGGGAAAGGCATGGGTGGTTAATGGTTGATGAAATTCAGATATGTGGAGTAACATATTTAAAATTTAAGTGATTCCAGTGTTAATTCAGAAAAGTGGTGAAAAAAGCATTAAGTAGGATAAAAGGGTGGAGGCCGGGGATTTACGTTGCAAACAAAGGGTAGTGGGGTCAACACACTTGTGCAGTAAACTGTGGCACGTAGCAGTGGTTTTTCATTGATACAATTGGATATTAGAAGACTTGAGTGGAGTAATGAGATACATTTGGGCGTACGGTCAGCCGTGGCTGAGAAGGAAATAGTTAAAACAGGGTGGATAGAGGCCTGGGGCTGATTGGGTTGGTGTGACGATTATTCGTTTGTATGTTAAAAGATGTGTTGTACGTTGGGGAGGAATGGCGGGGGAGAGTCGGTATGATGGCAAAAGATCTGGGTAGATGGTGGGGAGGGAGGGATTTAAGGATATTTTGCGGCAGATGATGGTAGTGAACTTCTCATTGATGGACTGCAAGTGAGATTGAAATATTGGGATGGGGTAGGAATGTTATCGAGGGTGGAGTGAATATCCTATATGATTGGCATCATGTTTGGAAGAGGTTTAAGGGATTAAAATTGAGATCGAGTGATAGGAATTAATGTATAGATTTTTGCATGGGGTGGTTGCATCAAAGGAGGTTTTATTCAAAATAGGCATCATAAGGGATGGAAGATGTGAAAGGTGTGGTTATCAGGAGACTGGAATGCATGTGATTTATTTTTGCGAAAGTTTAGGACTGGTGAGGGAATGGATGGTAGTGTTTTGCGAAAAATGGGGGCGATAGGGTCTTACGGGCTATATTTTGGATTTGGGTGGAGTTGGGCAGAGCACGAGAAGGGCTTTAATGTATGTAATGGTTGATTTTGTGTGTGAGTCATGGAGGGTAAGGAGGTGGGGCACGAGAACGCATTAGGGCAATAGCTGCGACTATGCTTAGGACTAGAAATAGGAATAGGTGGGTGTATGGAGACGATATGAAGAATTGTTCTCTAGTGAGTATAGAGATATGTTTGCAGGTGTTATTGGGGGTGAGTGGGATGCAGGAAATGGCTTGACACCTGGGGGGGCAGAGATTTCTTTGTTTAAGTGTAATTGCAGTGGGAGGATTATTGTGGGAGGAAGTTAAAGAGCAAGGTAATGTGTGTACGCAAGTGATTGAGTGGGTGGGGGGTTAAGCAGTGGGGGTAAGAATGGGGGAGTGAGTAAGGGGTTGACGGATGATGCATTGATGTATTGAGGTTGACTTTATGGACAATAGGATAGAATTAGACGAGTGCGTCGGGAATGCATGGACTTAATAAAATGTTGTGACTGACTTAAAGACTAATAAATCAGAGGAAATTTGTGGGTTTGCCTTGTATTGTGGCGCTGTGGTGGCCAGCAAGTGCTGCTGTGCACAGTTTCTAAAATGAAAGGAATTTTAAGTTTTAATGTAGATCAATGTTGCACAAGCAAACGTTAGTCATTATTGTGGTAAAATGGATTGCAAGATGGTGAGAATGAAGAGGGAATGGTGAGATGGTGAATGGTTTTGTAAATGAGCTAGAGTCTGGAGCTCAAGTAAAATGGATACATTCATTATGATTGTAGTACTGTTGTATGTTGTTTGAGTTATCTTATATTATTAATATGCAGTACTGATATGTGTAATTTTCTACTGTCAAGAGAAGTCAGTACTGTTTGAGTTGAAGCACACTAGTCAGAAGTTATGGAATTCAAAAGCTGACTTATGAATAGTTACAGTATATTACTTGTACTTACATGACTATTTACATGTAATAATTAGGACAGCTTTTCAAGTAGACTGTATAAATGGATGTTAGTAAGGTCATAGGTATGTATAAAAACTATTTACCCGATGGTGTACATATATTTTGCAATTCTAGGCTGTTAGTTTAAATTTTGTTTACAACATAAAGTTCTCTATGTCGCTAAGTTGGAGTTAGGATGAGTTTTATGTAAAATAGTTCATTGATAAGCAGCTGGATATAGTTTCACCTTATGTTTGAAGTTGAGATAAAGCCCACTGCGTGGGCGAAACGTTGTCAATAAAGGATCACATTATACTGCTTATGTGTTTATTTTTCCATAGACTGAGGGCCCTGAATCTGCACTCTCTAGAGAGTTGTAGAATTAGGGATGTAATAATATTGGTAGAATAACCGACAATATGTTAAGTAAAAGGACACAATTGCAACTAATGTGACATTTTATTGTGGCAACGTTTCGCTCTCCAGGGGCTTTCTCAAGCCGTTACAAGCGAAAATGGACACAGTTGGTATATATATACTGTCAAGGTGAGGTGAAAAAACTAGTGGTGTTAGAAGTAGTAGTGATATAAGTAGTATTAGTAGTAGTAGTAGTAGTAGAAGTAATACAATAAGGTAGAACAATCAATATGCACATGAGTAAAAGGTGATAAAACAAATACTTGGGTAGTATAACAATAGGTTAGACAAATATTTCTGCTGAGGTTGAAATATAGAAGGCCAGTAGAGTGTTCCACATCTACGATGTGCTAAATTAACAGGAGGACTATGTGATGGTAGGGTTTACTGTTTTCAGGAGGATTCTTGCTAAGACTTCAGAGATGGTAAAGCTGCCTTTGTTTTGTTTAATTGTGTTAGAAACAGAGATAAGTGCTGATTCAAGGCATTTTCGTCTACGGAAATTAGTTTCTTTGATTACTAGTCGGGCGTCTTTGAATTTCATGAGATGATTGTTGGAATTTCGGTGTTGTACGCAGGCGTTATTCAGGTTATCGTTTCTGCATGCATTCATGTGTTCATTGATGCGTGTCTCAATGATGACAAGCTACCCTTTCTAGACGTCCTCATCCACAAAGTAGATAACAACCTTAAGATTTCAAGTTTACCGGGAAACCTACAAATAAAAATGACCTCACACACTTCTATTCCAGTCAAGATACTAAGACCAAAGAGGTATCATCATCGGATTCTTCCTAAGAGCTTACGAATTTGTAGTCCTGAGTTTCTTGACGAGGAATGCATACATTCACCAAACCTTCACTGATTTACATTTTCCTTCCCTTTTCATCAAAGATTGCAAGAAAAGAGCTCTTCAGATCATTAATTCTCCACGCTCAACTCCACTCCAAACAAAGTTATAATTCTTCCCAACAGCCAGGTTGCATCCAACATTTTAAAGTATTTGCACAAGCTAACACTAGAGTCGCCATTGCTTCCAGTACTTCATTAAGGATCTAACCAGGACTAAATCCAAGCACCATGAACCAGTCAACGCAGGGGTCTACACTATACCCTGTGGGCGACAGAACTATGTAGGAGAACGCAAGAAACCTCGAGACCGCATCAATGAACACATGAATGCATGCAGAAACGATAACCTGAACAACGCCTGCGTACAACACCGAAATTCCAACAATCATCTCATGAAATTCAAAGACGCCCGACTAGTAATCAAAGAAACTAATTTCCGTAGACGAAAATGCCTTGAATCAGCACTTATCTCTGTTTCTAACACAATTAAACAAAACAAAGGCAGCTTCACCATCTCTGAAGTCTTAGCAAGAATCCTCCTGAAAACAGTAAACCCTACCATCACATAGTCTCTCCTGTTAATTTAGCACATCGTAGATGTGGAACACTCCTACTGGCCTTCTATATTTCAACCTCCAGCAGAAATATTTGTCTAACCTATTGTTATACTACCCAAGTATTTGTTTTATCACCTTTTACTCATGTGCATATTGATTTTCTACCTTTTATTACTTCACTACTACTACTACTACTAATACTACTTATATCACTACTACTTCTAACACCACTAGTTTTTCACCTCACCTTGACAGTATATATACCAACTGTGTCCATATATCGCTTGTAACGGCTTGAGAAAGCTCCTGGAGAGCGAAACGTTGCCACAATAAAATGTCACATTAGTTGCAATTGTGTCCTTTTACTTAACAATTAGGGATGATATGATTGAGGTGTATAAATGGAAAACAGGAATAAATAAAGGGAATGTAAATAGCGAGCTAAAAATATCTAGCCTGGACAGGACTCACAGCAATGGCTTTAAGTTGGAAAAATTCAGATTTAGGAAAGATATAGGAAACCACTGGTTTGGTAATAGAGTTGTGGATGAGTGGAACAAAATCCCGAGTACAGTTACAGAGGCTAAAACATAGTGTAGTTTTAAAAATAGGTTACATAAATACATGAGTGGGTGGGTGTGAGTTAGATCTAACTAGCTTGTGCTACTAGGTCAGATGCCGTGCTCCTTACTTAAGTGAATAGACCTGACCTGACTAGTTTGGGGCATTGGCTTAAGCCGGTAGGAGACTTGGACCTGCCTCGCATGGGCCAGTAGGCCTGCTGCAGTGTTCCTTCTTTCTTATGTTCTTATGTCCTTAAGAGCCTTCAGTGATGACATAGAATCAGTAATGATGAGTCAAGCTCAGTGTCATAAGTTAGCTTTAGCGCTATTAGGATTGGAAACAATTCAGTTTGCATTGTAGACGCCCATTTGTAAATTCTTGTGCCTGATTCAACAAATTTATTATCGTTCTTAACTAGGGAGGTGGCAAAAAGAGCAGATGCAGCCCTGCCAGAAGACTCCTGTTTAGATCCATTAGTGTATATAAGGACATAAGAATGGAGGAACACTGCAGAAGGCCTATTGGCCCATACAAGGCAGGTCCTTATCAAAACCACCACTACCAAAAAATTTACTCCCGTACTCACGACACTAATCAAACCCAGCCCCTCCCACTCATATTTTTGTCCAATCTCTTTTTAAAGCCACCCAAGGTCCTAGCCTCTATCACCCTACTCGGAAGATTGTTCCACGCATCTACAACTCTGTTCGAAAACCAGTACTTGCCTATGTCCTTTCTAAATCTAAATTTATCAATTTAAATCCGTTATTTCTGGTTCTTACTTGGTTCGACATCCTCAGTATTTTATTAATATCTCCTTTGTTTATGCCCATCATCCACTTGTACACCTCGATGATATCTCCCCTCATTCTACGTCTCTCCAGAGAGTGGAGATTCAACGCTCTAAGTCTATCTGCATACAGGAGATTTCTTATACTGTAAATAATTTTAGTCATTCTTCTCTGTATGTTCTCCAACGAATCTATATCCATTCTGTAGTAAGGAGACCAAAACTGAGCTGCATAATCCAAATGAGGTCTCACTAATGACGTATAGAGCTGTAAAATCTTTTGGACTTCTGTTGCTTATACTTCTTGAAATAAATCCTAGTAATCTGTTAGCCTTATTGCGCACACTTAGGGGACTGTTGTCTTGGCTTTAGATTCCTGCTTACCATGACTCCCAAGTCTTTTTTCAATTCTGTATGATCAAGCTCAACTTCACCTAGTTTATAAATTCGAGGGATATTTTCATTAACAAGAACTAGCACCTTACACTTGTCCACATTGAACTTCATCTGCCACTTTTCAGACCAAAAAAATTAATTTGTCCAAATCCTCCTGGAGTTACTGGTATCCTCCTCAGAATGAATTATACGGCCCATTTTTGTATCATCATCAAATTTACCATGTCACTTGAATTCCTTCATCAAGGTCATTTATGTAAAATTATCAACAACAATGGCCTAAAAGTGATCCTTTTGGAACGCCACTATGACTAATCCCCATTCAGATTTGACCCCATTAATGAAACTCTCTGCTTTTATTGGTAAGCCATGCCTCTATCCATGCTAGAACTTTACCTCCTATACTATGAGCTGCCACCTTTCTTAAGAGTCTCTTGTGAGGTACTCTATCGAAGGCCTTACTGAAATCCAAGTAAAAATATATCATATTCTTTATCATGTCTACCCTCAAATGTTTTATTGAAAAAAGTCAGTAAATTTGTCAGGCAGGAACGAACTCTTGTGAACCCATGCTGAGATTCATTAATCAAATTATGTTCTTCAATGTGATTTCTAATAATATCAGCTATAATTGATTCTAATAATTTGCCTACTATAGACGTGAGGCTTATTGGACGGTAATTTGATGGACTGGACTTATCCCTTGATTTGAATATAGGAACTACATTAGCTATCTTCCACATCTCTGGCACAACACCAGTTAGGATGGACGTGTTAAACACATTCGTTAATGGCTGACTAAGTTCCATCTTGCATTCTTTAAGTACCCTGGAAAACAACTCGTCGGGTCCTGGGGACTTATTTTGCTTCAGTTTATCTATCTGTTTGATAACCATATCCTCGTGACAGTAATATTAGTTAATTTGAATTCTTCAGGAACTGAATAATTGTTAATTTCTGGAATCTCATTTACGTCTTCTTGTGTAAAGACTGACAAAAATAGTCATTAAATAGAGAACATATTTCCAGTTCGTTATCCGTCAGCTGTCCATTCCCAATTTTCAGAGGTCCTACCTTTTCCCTCACCTTCGTCCTGTACACTTGAAAGAACCCTTTTGGATTAGTCTTTGATTCATTAGCAACCTTAATCTCATAGTCACGTTTAGCCTTTCTAATCCCCTTTTTACTTCTTTTCAACTGAACATATTGGTCAATAAGGTTAACATCTCCTCTTTTGATGCGCCTATAAATTCCTCTTTTCTCCCCTAATAGATGTTTTAGCCTCCTGTTAATCCATTTGGGATCGTTATTATTTGACCTAAATTCTCTCTGGGGAATAAACATACTCTGTGCACGTTGTACATTATTAAGAAAAAAATCATAAACGCAGATCCCATCGTAATCGTTAGCTAGATTACCCCAGTCGAGATTAGACAGGTGTTCCCTAAGTCCAATATAATCGGCAGAACGAAAATCAGGAACTTTTACCGTATTATCCCTATTCTCGTACTCCCAGGTAATATTAAAAGTAATGGATTTGTGATCACTTGCGCCAAGCTCTTCAGTGATCTCCAGATTATTTACAAGAGTTTCTTTATTTGACAAGACTAGGTCGAGCAAATTATTACCTCTGGTAGGCTCCGTCACACACTGCTTCAGAAAACAGTCCTGAACTACTTCCATAAAGTCCCTGGACTCCAGATTACCGGTCAAAGAGGTCCAGTCAATATGACTAAAGTTAAAATCCCCTACTATCACTACGTTATTGTGCCTAGAAGCCCTAACAATTTCGTCCCAAAGAAGTCTCCCTCTATCGTGATCCAAGCCTGGAGGTCGGTATATTACACCTAGAATCAGTTTTTCTTGACCTTCTAGAAACTCTACCCAAACAGATTCTGTTAATGAGGACGTCTAGAAAGGGTAGTTTGTCATTGGACTCTTCTTCTAGTGTAAACTGGATCGCCGGTTCAACTGCGTTGAGCCTTGCCTGAAGATTCCGTACATCAAAACGTTTGGGAGTTATTACAAGGACGTCGTCTACGTAACGTAACCAAGTGACGCTTGACAAACTACCCTTTCTAGACGTCCTCATCCACAAAGTAGATAACAACCTAAGATTTCAAGTTTACCGGAAACCTACAAATAAAAATGATCTCACACACTTCTATTCCAGTGAAGATACTAAGACCAAAAGAGGCATCATCATCGGATTCTTCCTAAGAGCTTACCGAATTTGTAGTCCTGAGTTTCTTGACGAGGAATGTACATACATTCACCAAACCTTCACTGAGTTACATTTTCCTTCCTTTTTCATCAAAGATTGCAAGAAAAGAGCTCTTCAGATCATTAATTCTCCACGCATCAACACCACTCCAAACAAAGTCATAATTCTTCCCAACAGCCAGGTTGCATCCAACATTTCTTAAGTATTTGCACAAGCTAACACTAGAGTCGCAATCGCTTCCAGTACTTCTATTAAGGATCTAACCAAGACTAAATCCAAGCACCATGAACCAGTCAACGCAGGGGTCTACACTATACCCTGTGGAGGCTGCGACAGAATTTATGTAGGAGAAACAGCAAGGAACCTCGAAACACGCATCAATGAACACATTAATGCATGCAGAAACGATAACCTGAACAACGCCTGCGTACAACATCGAAATTCCAACAATCATCTCATGAAATTCAAAGACGCCCGACTAGTAATCAAAGAAACTAATTTCCGTAGACGCAAATGCCTTGAATCAGCACTTATCTCTGTTTCTAACACAATTAAACAAAACAAAGGCAGCTTCACCATCTCTGAAGTCTTAGCAAGAATCCTCCTGAAAACAGTAAACCCTACCATCACATAGTCTCTCCTGCTAATTCAACACAAGCACATCGTAGATGTGGAACACTCCTACAGGCCTTCGATATTTCAACCTCCAGCAGAACTATTTGTCTAACCTATTGTTATACTACCCTAGTATTTGTTTTATCACCTTTTACTCATGTGCATATTAAACCATGTCTCAGTTATTGCAAAAACATCAATATTACCCGTACTTGCAACTAATCTCAACTCGTCCATCTTATTCCTAGCACTACGACTATTGGTGTAACAAATATTTAAAGACCCTCCTTTCTCTTTACCCTTCCTGCTCATTTCTGTTTTTCCACTATACCTATTACTGTCCTTGTCATCTAGTGTCACTAGCTTTCCACTGTCCACCTTATTCTGCCTATTATTAGTTCTCCTAGAACTAATAGTAAGGCCTCACCTAGATTACGCAGCTCAGTTCTGGTCTCCATATTACAGAATGGACATAAATTCGTTAGAAAACATTCAGCGTAGAATGACTAAATTAATACATAGCATTAGAAATCTTCCTTACGAAGAAAGATTGAAGACCCTAAAATTACATTCACTTGTAAGACGTAGAATGAGGGGAGACATGATCGAGGTATACAAGTGGAAAATGGGTATTAACAAAGGGGATATAAATAAGGTCTTGAGGATATCTCTCCAAGAGAGAACCCGCAATAATGGATTCAAGTTTAGATTTAGAAAGGATATAGGAAAGTATTGGTTTGGAAATAGGGTAGTTGATGAGTGGAACAGTCTGCCTAGTAGGGTTATTGAAGCTAGGACCTTGGGTAGTTTCAAATTTAGGTTGGATAAATTCATGAGTGAGAGGGGTTGGATTTGAGTGGGACTCGCACATGAGTGGGTAGAATTGTTAAAGCTTATTTCTTGGGTAGCATTGAAAATTGGGTTGAGCAAATATTCTGTTAGTGGGACGGATTGTGAAGGACCTGCCTAGTATGGGCCAACAGGCCTGCTGCAGTGTTCCTCCTTTCTTATGTTCTTATGTTCTTATATCCATTCTGTAAAATTGAGACCAGAACTGAGCTGCATAATCTTGGTGAAACCTTACCAATGTCTGTCTGGATAGAATTCTTAGAGGGGTGTGAAAAATGTATCTTAAGATCATAGGAAAGGAGGAACATTGCAGCAGGCCTCTTAGCCCATAATAAGCAGGTCCTTCACAATCCATCCCACTAACAGAATATTTGCTCAACCCAATTTTCAATGCTAACTAAGAAATAAGCTTTGATAATTCTATTTACTCGTGTGCAATTCCCACTCAAATCCAACCCCTCTCACTCATGAATTTATCCAACCTAAATTTGAAACTACCCAAGGTACTAGCTTCAACAACCACCCAACAACTACCCAATTTCCATAAGAACATAAGAACATAAGAAAGGAGGAACACTGCAGCAGGCCTGTTGGCCCATACTAGGCAGGTCCTTCACAATCCGTCCCACTAACAGAATATTTGCTCAACCCAATTTTCAAAGCTACCCAAGAAATAAGTTTTGACAATTCTACCCACTCATGCGCGAGTCCCACTCAAATCCAACCCCTCTCACTCATGAATTTATCCAACCTAAATTTGAAACTACCCAAGGTCCTAGCTTCAATAACCCTACTAGGCAGACTGTTCCACTCATCAACTACCCTATTTCCAAACCAATACTTTCCTATATCCTTTCTAAATCTAAACTTATCTAACTTGAATCCATTATTGCGGGTTCTCTCTTGGAGAGATATCCTCAAGACCTTATTTATATTCCCTTTGTTAATACCCATTTTCCACTTGTATACCTCGATCATGTCTCCCTCATTCTACGTCTTACAAGTGAATGTAATTTTAGGGTCTTCAATCTTTCTTCGTAAGGAAGATTTCTAATGCTATGTATTAATTTAGTCATTCTACGCTGAATGTTTTCTAACGAATTTATGTCCATTCTGTAATATGGAGACCAGAACTGAGCTGCGTAATCTAGGTGAGGCCTTACTAATGATGTATAAAGCTGTAATATAACCTCTGGACTTCTGTTGCTAACACTTCTTGATATAAATCCCAGTAATCTATTTGCCTTATTACGTACGCTTAGGCATTGCTGTCTTGGTTTAAGGTTCCTGCTACCATCACCCCAAGTCCTTCTCGCAATCTGTATGGCTAAGTTCTACGTTATTTAACTTATAAGTGCTTGGGTTATGGACACTCCCGAGCTTCAGAACCTTGCATTTATCTACATTGAACTGCATCTGCCACTTTTCTGACCACGAATTAAGTTTGTCTAAATCTTCCTGAAGTTCTATGACATCTATGTTTGAATCAATTATCCTACCTATCTTCGTGTCGTCGGCGAATTTGCTCATATCACTAGTAATTCCCTCATCAAGGTCATTGATATATATTATAAATAACAATGGGCCTAAGACTGATCCCTGAGGAACACCACTTGATACAAGTCCCCATTCGGATTTAACCCCATTTATGCACACTCTCTGCTTCCTATTGGTGAGCCATGACTCGATCCATGACAGCACTTTTCCCCCAATGCCATGAGCTGCCAAACCAATAGTTTCCTCTATCATTTCTAAATCTAAACTTATCTAATTTACCGTCCACCAAACTTGTTCCTCAGATAGTACCTGTCAAGTGGAAAGTGCCTCATATACCACCTGTCAAGCAGAAAGTGCCTCAGTTTGTACCTGTCAAGCGGAAAGTGCCTCAGTTAGTACCTGTCAAGCGGAAAGTGCCTCAGTTAGTACCTGTCAAGCGAAAAGTGCCTCAGATAGTACCTGTCAAGCGGAAAGTGCCTCAGATAGTACCTGTCATGCGGAAAGTGCCTCAGATAGTACCTGTCAAGCGGAAATTTCCTCAGGTACTATCTGAGACTCTTTCTGCTTGACAGGTACTATCAGAGGCACATTCTCGCTCGACAGGTACTATCAGAGGCACTTTCCGCTTGACAGGTACTATCTGAGGCACTTTCCACTTGACAGGTAGTATCTGAGGAACAAGTTTGGTGGACAACAGTCAAACAGTCTGCCTAGTAGGGTGGTTGTTGAAGCTAGTACCTTGGGTAGTTTCAAATTTAGGTTGGATAAATTCATGAGTGAAAGGGACTGTTAAAGAAAGTGGCAGCTCATGGCATTGGGGGAAAAGTGCTGTCATGGATCGAGTCATGGCTCACCAATAGGAAGCAGAGAGTGTGCATAAATGGGGTTAAATCGAATGGGGACTTGTAACAAGTGGTGTTCCACAGGGATCAGTCTTAGGCCCATTGTTATTTATAATATATATCAATGACCTTTTTCCCCAAACGGAAAGTGCCTCAGTTGTACCTGTCAAACGGAAAGTGCCTCAGTTAGTACCTGTCAAGCGAAAGGCTCAGTGTACCTGTCAAGCGGAAAGTCCCCGATGACCTGTCATGC